>JABXWE010042925.1:0-17086 GCA_014611495.1 Limonius californicus | reverse complement strand
GGGGGGGGGGGGGGCTGTGGTGGATAATATAATGTTAGTGGTTGTTGATAGTTACTATTAATTTTCGTAGTAGATGAATTAGTGCAATAACTGAAAAAATTACTTAAGTACAGCCTCAAGCCATCAACTGATCGCGCAGGCCACTCTAAGGGTCCTCATCGTTTTTCCTATGGGGTCACGTGAAATCGTGGATTAACATTAGTAGGCCAAACAATTTAGACGATTTAAAGCGTCGGATTCCTTTGAAATTGGAAGAATCAGCCCGGATATTATTGGGATACTACTGATTAATGGTTGACAATTTAAAAATTTCCGTTGGGTATTTTTGTATAATGTTCTTATTTTCTTTATTATTATTATTATTATTATTATGAAGCGTTTACAGGTCTGACGGGCCCATCTCTTTGGTGTGAGGCAAGGCTAAGCTAGTTTGTGCTATGTACAACAGGGTTCGACTCTGCGGGTTACCATGTTGGTGCGTAACCTTGTTTAACCTGCCTGGTGTGGTGTATTTTTGTGTGTATGATCTTGTTAATCATCTAGTGCGATCGTAATACAAGGAGTGCCATTAATTTGGTCCCTACCCTAATGGCAATCAGAGACCGGGACTCAATACCGATCACTCAGGGAATTAGAAAAATTTTCGAGTGGAGTGATTCGAATCGGGAAGAGTTTGGACTATTACATCCAAAGCTTGGCTCTTACAACTGAGCCATTCCCTGTTCTTGTTTTCATCAAAAATAAATTCTGAATTGTATGAATTTTATGTGTATTTTTCTCAAGAAGTTGTTATGTGGGGTACCAATTATTTATCACCATTTAACTGGTGAGGAGATCTATCAAAATAAGAGGGATATAAACGGGGTTGGCATTTAACAAAAAGTTGATTACGTTATAACATAGAAACAAAACCCGATAGTAAAAATTTGCATGAGGAAGTACTTAAAAACCAAATTTACGTGTTACAGTGTTATTCCAGAAAATATTAAATATCAACATTATGAATTTTGTGCGGAACTTGATCAAAACGCTGTACGTGTTTTACAAACAAATTGGTGGTCAACAGTGGAATATCTACTACGGGTTTACATCCGAATTTCAAGATAATTACAACTCTTATTTGTGTATTATGTTTCACTTTAAGCATTATTTGTGATATTATATATTGGACGTTGTTCAATTATTAAATGCAGAAAATAATCATAATGAATAATTTAGCTCAAATCATGTTATATTTTGCATTTTCGTATTTACTAAATTGGAATTTCAATTGCTTTAAGCAATCCAAATATCGTAGGATAATCAATGAAAACAAATAAGTAAGGGTTTCACTGTTTCAGTTATTAAAATCGTGCCTGCTAGTTATTTAAACGGTATAAATGCGCGTGGTCCGTTTCTAAAATTAAATTCTCCTATATAATTTTTGCGCAGCGTTAATGAAATCTACAAAAACTAGCAAATGGTCTAAAGTTTATCCATTTTTCTTTGAACCGAGCAGATATTTCTTCATATGGACCAACAAAGAAACTTGCGTAGCAATTTATTTTTTTGTCGTGTCACAGTTTTGCGGAATATGATGATTTATGTCACCACTTTACTACTGTTTCCAAAAGTTTATTTAGAGGGCATTCAGGGTAACACCACAACATTAACTAAACGAGATTGTGTAGATTACTTAGCGCTCTTTTACCTAGCAAAATTTTGTTTTAAATTACTCCCATTTGTAATTATTTTACGCAAGTGCTCTAAAAGAGTAATATTTTCAGAGAACAACTGGATAAATCATAAATGAGAATTAGATGTTGTTTTGATATGGGGATGAACTCCACAATAAAAGAGAGATTTTAATATCTAAAGTTTCGCAAACGGCTGAAAACTACAGGAGCTCCATAAATAGCCGTTAATTGGTAGAAAGTTGGCGCAGAAGCATTTCTTGTCGCCGTTACCTAATTAATTTTTGTTTAAGGAAGTCCCAGAATCTCAAAACTTTGAGGATAATGACCATAAGTTTTGTTGAGGGAAGCTTGGTAGGCTGAATACGCAGTATAATACGGATCCGGGTAACGGGCGTACATATACCCAATTTAGAACAGTGGTATAATCTCAAAACGGGTTGCATTAAATCCATATTACTATAGGCAACAATTGTGGTATTGTGTTAGTAAACTAGCTCCCATTGTTCTACGCCCCAGGGTTTGGACACGGAAACGCAGCATGACCCGTGCTGGCCGCCAGGGATTGCGCTAGGTGGCGTTCGTGTTCATTAACAACTGCAAAGGGTGGCGACGTACATCGCAGGATGTTTAACAACAGAACTGTTTCGTTTCTGTTTTTCGGCGTCAATGTTAATTAAAAGTATTTGTTTCTAGCTATAGAAGCCTACGGCATTAATACAGCCAGTTCGATAGATATATTCCGGCATTTATTGCAGAGAGCAGTTTCATATGCAACATTTTCAGTTTTAACCATTATCACGCGAACATTATACTGTAGTCTGCATTATGGTATCTGAATATAAGTTTACACATTTTCTAATAATTGTAAGCGGCTAGTCTATGTACTAAGTGCGAATCGGCTTAAGCGCCGACTAACCTGTAATTTGTTCAGTTGCGACCGCTTGATGGTGTCATTTTATTCGGTCCACAAAAATGCCAAACGATAATAAATATTAGAAAATATTGGAAGACATTAAAATTGGCGAATGTCATTTATTGCAACACTATTAACTTTAAAACTTATATGTTAGATTAATGTTGGAGCGGCCAAAAACAGATTTTTAGGCGTTCGCTTTCCCCGATAGGCAATGGCACACTACCGAGGGTTCTTTCCCAAATTAAGAAGCTGTTTAAAGAACGCCGCTGTTTGGAGCTCAAATTGATCCCCTAAAATACACTTTGTACATCCACGAAAATTAAACATCGGTATAAATGTTATTCGCGAAGTATTGGGAGAAACTGAGCGAAAACCAACAACAAGGGTATTCGGTCTTTTAATAAGCATATCACATAAGCTGGAAGTCCATTTACATGTTATGTGTACAAAAAGGTAAAACGTATGTGTTTTAATAAAGAAATACCGTAAAGAACCATCACGAAAGTGCAGAAAACGCTTTGTTTAAAAAACGATTTATTTCTGCGGGAAAACACATCGCAGCCCACGGGTTCACCTACAAGAGATATTAATATATGCATAACGTCTAAAACCACAATATTCAAGCAGTAATAGTAATAATAATTTGAGGCGGTTGTGAGCTAGAGGTTAGCTCGTTGAAATTCTACGCTGAAGGTGGGTTTACAATTTTCAGCACCGAAAAGTTAGGGGCCTCGGTGGTCTAGTGCGGGAACGCATTGGCACTCGAGGCCAACAGGAAAATGCAGTCAATTCGCTGGGCGATCGAATCTCAGCTGGGGCGACCGCATTTCGCTTAGTTAAGTTTAGGGTGCATGTTGCATGAATGTTTAGTGTGTAAGGGACGCCCGCACCTCCCTGAAGTAATGCGAAAGCGGTTCCGGGGGGGGGGGGCGCGGTTGTATGAATGAATAAAACAAGGCACTGAAAAGTTGAATGTTTTCGAACGGTAACGTAGTTTGCCTAGTAAATCCTAGCCGAAGTAGAAGTGTTTACATTTCCTGTGATTTGGAACTCAAGTTAAGCTGTAGGTCTTCTATGTCTGTGTTATATAAAACCAGCAACGCAGTCATACGAGGGAAGTCTGGTAAGAGAAAATTTTACTTTTGGTACGGTTTTACAGTAAACAGAAACAATCAGTGGTTGTAAATGTTTTCTTTGAAAAAATTTAGTGAAGTATGGTTGTTGTGACATTATTCTTTAACTTATTGGTGTACAAATAAAGTGTTTTTATAAAGTTGGCAAATAAATATGTACATGTACGGTGGATTCAGTTCATGTTAACTTGGTCACCGGTTAATCGAGGCCACTTTTTATTTATGCCAAATCAAGAAAATAACAGGAACTTAAATCGCTTATTTGGTACACCATTCCGTTTAATCGACACAGTAAATATAAGATCAAAATATGTGTAACACATACGCAGAATTTCATAATCACAGGGAAAAAATGTTGAACTGTTTAATAACACGGTGTTGTTGCGATCAATCAACCACCCTATTCACCTCAGTGTGCACCAGCAGATCTTTATATTTTTCCCAAAAAAGATTTAATTTCAGGTAGAGGATACTAAAGAATATGTAACTGCCGAATCGAAAGCAGTTCCTTCGGACGCTTTTGGTGAATGTTTTCAAAAACTTTTTATAAAAATCATATGTTTAGCGTACCACTCTGTATGTGAACAACTTGCATAAATAGAAATTATTTTAAATTATGCGAAAAGGTTTACGTATTATCTGGCGTAAACAGAATTTTAATTTGACACCTGAGTGAGAAGCTACTTTCCGTCCACACGTCGATGGGACAGCCTATATACTTGAGGAAGCTTACATCCACATTTTTATTGAAATAGACTAGAAGAAGAGAGAAGATAACCTGGTTGCTAATGTATTACTAACACAAACTGATAATGTATTTATGTGTTACGAAAATATTACTTTATTAATATCCAGCAAAGCAAAAATTATTACTGACCGAAGGTTGTAGAGTAGAGCGTCCGGTAGCGGTTTCAAGTTTCAAAGACTCCCACCCTGAGTGTTTGCGGTCAAACATTAATGGGTGTCAATAACGCCCTTGTAATGAACTACTTAATTTGGAAACAGTGTGAAAACAGTTTCATTTTTAACGATTGCAGAAGGTTAACACAGTATTTAACAAAACTTTGTTGGAACAATGTAAGATTATATCACAAGCAAACACCGTACAACACTGTTCCAGAAAAAATTACACATAATTGTAGTAGAGCGTTTCAGTAAACGTAGTTAGCAAAGTTTCCGATCTAATTCACAGTTCTAAATATATAGTCATATTATTATTAGAATCATGAAAATATTTAACGAACTCAACAAGTCGTAACTATTTAAATTAGAAAATTGCTATACAACCAAAGGTATTTAAGGGTGATTTGTGATAACAATCAAAAATTGAACTAAAAGTTCCACTACAAAAATATTAAATGTTCATTGCAATTAGTCACGGCATGTAAAAGCTAACAAAAACTATAAGGTTTAGATTTTTATTCTCTGCCATAGCTCAGATAATTGATTGCGTGACGAGATGGCGCTCTTCGATTCCGTCCAGGTTATCTTAGGTTTATGTGCTACTTGACTCAAAAATAGTAAGCTAGATAGGAGGGCGGAAGAATGTCCTAACGATGAATATACTAGGGTAACAGTACTACTTCCGGTAGATCGAAATACTTCTAAAAATGTAAGCTCTTTTAAGGTATTATAACATTTAACAAAATTTGTGGTAAGTTTATACAGTATCAGCTATATCATAAAATTATCAGCACATAAGTTTATGTAATCTAGGAATAATATGATATATTTAAAAGTATTCAATAGATAATTGTAAGTGATAGAGGTGTGGTGGTAGTCCAGTTGGTACAGCGCTCGCTTTCCGAGCCAAACGACGATTATGGTATGAGGTTGATTCCCCAGCATCACCACTCAGCATATAGAAATCTGCAACTCACCACACACCGACCCACAATTTCTGCCCTTCGTTTTCGACGTTAAACTGTACTTCCAAGTGCTTCTGCTTTAATTCTGAGGAGAAGTACGTGATAGAGAGGGGGTCGGTACCGGTGAGCTCTTTATAGTAATTTAAGTAAATGCTCATTGGTATAGTATACAGTTCCAGGACATTTAATCCCTGGACAAAAACCGGCCGGACATTAACCTCCTGTTAATTAACCCATGGACATTTACCTCCTGTTTAAAAAATATGGGTTACAGAAACCCCTGAGCATTAACCCTCCATACAAAAATTAACTATTTAATTAAAATTTCCTTTAAACAGCAAATAATGTATTTGTCTAAATAATTGTTATAACATAAATTAGAGAAAATAAAAGTTTTAGCAAAATTTCTTTGACATAACAAATTATGGATATATATTAAAAATTATACTAACAGCCAATACGCACATTTTAGAGATAGAGAAAAGAAGAAACATTAAATGCTTATAAAATATTAAAATCTCTAACAAAAGTGTGGTTTAATATTATTATTTAAAATTACACTAAAACTGAAATTACATATTTTAGGCTAGACAGAGATGGCGGGGGGAAGTTAATTGTCTGGGATTGTTTTTGAAGGGGGTTTACGTCCGGGGTTTTCACATGGGGAGTTCCTAAACAGGGGGATATTGCAGGGAGGGGAATTATTGACGAGGGGCTAATGTACGGGGGTTTTTATCCAGGAGGATAATTGTCCTGTTACCACAGTACAGATGTTTGCATGCGCGTGTGGTATTAAAATTAGCTACTTTAAATAATATAATATAAGTTATATACGTATGTATTTAGTAAAGTTGGTTTCAGGGGAATATGATGTTTTTCGGATTGTAGTACAGTAGTTCCGCAATTATTAATGCAAGGAAATATGTAATCTATCATATCAACAACTATAAAATATCAAGTCATTTTGTCAAGTAGTTTTTTGTTATATACAGTTTGCTTTAAAAACTATTTTTACATTTATTTAAAAATATTAAGAGGGATAACGGTGTTATAATTTTATATTTTGTTAGCGGATATTCATATCTCAACTAAAATATTTTGCGAGACTCTTCTTCACTGAAGACTGCATCTAAGCAGACTACTTAATTAAAAAAATCAATGTTGTGATAACCTGCAAGACTACGCATGCGGTGGATGATAAAAAACTATTAAAAAATCTAATATTTAATTTTATGTTTTAGAGGATCGACGCTTAAACGTTGAAATTGCGGTTGCTTGAAGCACCACAGATAAAGGTGCATTTCATATCTTAACAGAAGAATTACTTAGTGTTGAAATGCTATCTGCAAGGTGGTTCCCACGTTTGCTAACAATTGATCAAAAACGTTTTAAAAGAAATACCTCTGAGTGTATCCGCCAATTGAGATCGCAGATAAAACAAAACAAAAAGACAATGGAAACTTCCACTTTCCGCAAGAAGGCATTATCTTCTGAAAAAATAATGGATAGATTTTTCTGCGAAGATAAAGTATCATAATATTATTTTCTAAAGGTTGATCACTGAACAGTAATGGAAGAGTACTGTACTAATTTACTAGATCAATTGCACAATTTTTAGAAATGGCAGGTTTATAGAAGTAACATTGTATTTTTCATCAAAACAATACAATTACACATACATGTGTCGTTTCCATCGCGAAACTAATTGAAGTAAGACTCTTCGCTGCCGGCCTCGGTGGTATAGTAGTTAGCGCATTTGCCTTTAGATCCGAGGGACGCGGGATCGAAGCTGGCTGAGGTCGGCGAGATTTTTGTAGCGGGGAAAAATATGAAAATGCGCTTTCTGTGGGATAAGAAGTAAAGCCGTAGGTCCCGGCCACTGCGATGTGTGACACGTTAAAAATCACTACTGGAGTTAGAATTACCCCAGATAGGCAAAATTCTTAGTTAGAGTGTACAATGGGCCAAATGTGGCCTAAGTGCATAGAGATGCTTGGAAAACCGCGTCCTAGATCTCGCTCTTTCAAATCATCGTCATCATCATCATCATCATCATCATCATCATCAAAACTCATCGCTATCTTAATTAACTTCTCTTTGACGTCCATTTGTCTCTCTACCAATAACAAATATCTCGTTGGAAAGGGATTTCTGTCAAATGAAGAAGTTAGAGGAGTAGTTGAAGAATATTTTGCAATTCTTGAAGAATTCATTACGGTATAATGAGAAATTCTACTGAAAAGTTTTAATTTCAAAACGATTTAAATTTGTTTCGCTATTTCATTCCGAAAGTATTGCAAATGACCCTCAGATATAAGGGTTTTTAATATACACTGCTCAACAAAATTAGCGGAACGCTTCTTTAGCCGTGCATAATTTTTCAAATTAAAGACAGCGCTAGTATCAACTTTAGTATATTGTTCTTTCGACATTACTTAACAAGATACAAACAACAAATATGTTCTAATTAAACGGTTTTCTTGAGTAACACCAAACTAGTGAGAAGACTACCAAAATCGAAATGTGTTTTATCACTTACAATGTAATGGAAATTCTATTAACGCCCGAATACTAAGCTGCTTTAGTAGCGCGTGTGCCCTCCATTAGCTTCAATAATAGCCTGTCAACGTCGGGGCATGCTGCGAATAAGACGTCTTAACATGTCTTGTGGTATATTTCGCCATTCTTCCACAAGGGCTTCAGCCAATTCCTGAAGAGTCTGAGGTGCAGCAGGACGCTTCCTAATGCGCCTTTCGAGGAAATCCCAAACGTGTTCGATGGTATTTAAGTCTGGACTCATGACTGACCACCCCATCACTTGGATTTCTTGTTCCTGGGGGAAGTTTGTTGTTAAATCAGCGGTATAAACTCTACAATTATCCTGTTGCAGGATGAAGCCATCGCCGAAATTGTTCGAAAATGGTACAACATGCTCGTGAAGAATCGTCTCAACATAAATTTGTGCGTTAAGACGTTGTGGAACGAAAACCAAGTCTGTACGACCGTCTATACTAATGCCACCCCACACCATGACCGATCTAGCTCCGAATCGGTCCACTTCTTGTATACACGCGGCAGTATATCGTTCTCCAGGATGTCTGTACAATCGTATACGACCATTGCAACGAGTAGACAAAACCGCGACTCGTCTGTAAAAAGCACAGACCTCCAGTGTCGAAGTTGCCATTGCACATGTTCGCGGGCAAAGTTTAGACGGCTAATTTTGCGATCCCTGCTCAAGCGAGGAGCTCGCACAGGTCTGCGAGAAGTCGTATTGACTTCTTTATGTCATCTTCTAACCGTCTGATCGGAAATTGTCACACCGGTGGCATTTCGGAGTAGATCTTGTAGCTCACGAGCAGTAGCAGTCCGTCGGCGAAGACAAGAATTAACAATATACCGGTCGTCCCGATGGGTAGCTTTTCTTTCACGGCCTTGTCCAATTCTCCTGGAATATCTACCCGTTTCTTGGTACCTATGCCAAGCTCTGCAGATAACAGATGGAGTCGATTGGAACTGGTTTGCTACATATCGCATAGATCGACCATATTCAAGCAAAGCAACAGCCCTCGTGACTTCAATTTCACTTAAATAATGCATTTTAGACTCAAAAGCATTGAAAAAGTCAGAACTGACGGTTTGACTTTGTCCAATGACTAATTTGATGAGGTTCAGATGTTTGCGTTGTGGTCAAAAACCACTTTGTTTTGAGACTTTCTTTACATTTTGGCATCTACGATGAAAACGAGCAAACGAATCACCGTAATTCTTTTTGCACTCTGTCAATAAAGGTATAACGAATAATATAACAAGAAAAAATAATAAGGTTTACGTTACTTTACATAAAATGTGGAAATACATGAGCATGTTAATAAGCACAAGAAATTTACTAAATCTATTTACCTAGAGCTTTCCATCATTTACTTTTCGGAGGTGCCAATAACTTAGAACTATGCTTTACCCCTCTAAACATCTAACTATGAGCTTGGATTGTAAACCAACCACTACACTAACTGCTTGTTATTCTAAATTATGTTATACCACTATGTTGTTATCATGCTATGATAATATGTTGTGTTTCAGAGGTATGTATGCTTGGATATATGATACAAGAAGGGTGTATATAGCTACAAAATCTTGTCAAATGTTAGGTTAAATATTACAAACAATAACTATTACATAATTTAATGGTATTAACTGACATTTGAGAGCATTAGCTATGGTACAATATTTATCAATACGTTTATAATTAGATCTGCATATTAGAACAGTAAAGGTGAATTCAGTGTTGGATAATCTGTTTAAAAATAGATTGAAAGTGGAATTTAACCTGAAAATAGTAAGCTCACACGTTGCAGTAAGATCCATTAGGGAATTTGAAGAAGTTTCCATTTGTGTAACGTCATGCATTATCACCTCCAAAAATGCCAACATATCTACTATAATGTAGCTACTTTAGATTTTACTGTAATATATTACGAGAATTTCGCCGCACAATGAGCCTTCAGCAGAATATTTTTGTAGTTCTAAAATATATAGAATATATTTTACAAATAGAGCTAAAAATTCCACTCATGCGATATAAGCTAATGGCATTTCCAGTCAGCTGGAATAAAAATGTCCACGCAGAAAACACAAAACCATTAAAACTAACCGCTCATTCACAATCGCCCCACAATGTGGCCCACTGGGTTCTTTCTCGAATAAAAGCGTAATAATGATAGCTGAAAAACGAGCGTTGCACACGAGTTTATTATCTAGGATTCTCTTAGAATGCAGTTAGTGGCGAGCGTGCAGTATCGAGGACACAATTACTGCAAACCCGACTGCAATTTCAATTAAAACTGAGATCTATGACGGCATTGCAGGAGCTTTTGCGTGGATGTCTTAACCGGTGCGCTCTCGAAAGCGATTTTTATGTTTCTAGAGGTAAATTTAGATAGAAAGCGCGTAGCACTTACATACTGTTCTGTAGCTACACTTTAAATTGTTTGCATTTACAATAGCTATGCAAGGCTATTCCGCGAATGCAATGTAAACGAGAAGCTCTAGGAATTATTGATATTTGAAGTCCATGAATAGGATTATAACACGCATTGGTTAATATGAACCTCATTAAAATATTTGCAGAAACTAGTATAGGTATCAACCGATTGATAAAGCAAAGGGTATAATTAATGAAGCGAATCCACTTGAATTATTAATATTAATTAAACAGTACCACAAACTATATTCCACTTCTGCAAAGAAGAAGAACTCTATAATCTAAGATTTTAATAATGCAGTTGAGTTTAATTTGTTTTACCAATCATGACTTGCTAATTACCTATCATTTATTTAATCAATTATGATTTCTTCAAAGATCCATTTCCGACCTAACAATTTTTGTTGCTCGACACATGTTTGCTAAATTGTCTGCCGAATATTATTTTCCGATCCAAGTTTATTATTTATATAAACTTTATTTTGGTATAACGTTTCTCTATAAAAACCAATCTAGAGCAGTTGGTTCCTCAGGCTATGCTGAATACTTCACATCTTTTGTGCAACGAAAGGAAATCGAGACATTTTTCGATGATTTCAAGCTTACATTAGCTAAATACGCTTGTATTCAATCGTTATGGAAAGATACTTCGAGCACGCCGTAGCTGATGGATAGCGTTCAGAAGAAATGTTTTGAACATTGCTGCATGTCGTTCCAAATCGATTTTAAGACTGTTTTCCTCGTCGTTACTTGAAGGTTTGTAGCAGAAGTTCTTATAATTTTTTTGCATACCTGTTTCGATCTTGCTTTTTTATAATCAAACAAAACTGATGATTTAAGGGATCAATAAAGTGACTTAAAATAAGCGTTGCCTATTGCCATGTAGTTACATTAATAGTCCACTTTTCTAATTGCGGTTTTTTGAACTAGTAGACAATATAACCAAATTTGACCAAACTATCAACAAAAGTATAATAAAAAATTTCCAAAAGTAGTGCAAAAATACTGTGAATGTAATCTACTTCTACGACATATGTGAAATTAATTTAGTAAAATTTTTAACCACCAACAGAAGCAAATAGACCAATAAGTTTCTTATTTGTGTTATCCAAATTCTTGGAAAAACTTATACTTAAAAGAATAAATAAAGACAACATATTAGACGACTTGTTACCAAACCATCAATTTGGATTTCGACACCAGCACTCAACCATCCAGCATGTCAGTGTGTCAGGTGTAGTGGATGTCATCTATAAAGCATTCGAAACAAAAGAATTTTGTTCTTCAGTTTTCCTAGATATCAAACAAGTTTCTGATAAGGTCTGGCATGAAGGTCTTCCTTTCAAAATTAAACAGAAGACGATACATCTCACTACTACCTATTACTAAAGTCTTACCTATCATCCCGACACTTTCAAGTAAAAAATGGCGACGTATCATCGTAAATACATTTCAGCATCTCAGGAAGCGTATTAGGCCATCTGCTGTACCTGTTATACACATTAGATCTGCGCTTATACCGTGTTAGGGACATTTGCTGATGACACAGCAATTTTAGCTATCAGCGAAAATGTATTAGAGACCTCACAAAAACACCAGAATTATATACTCCTGATCCAAGAGTTGTTAAAACAGTGGCGAATACATGTTAACGAAACTAAGTCAGTACATTTACGTTAAACCAAAACAGGGCCCGCCAGTTTACATAAAAAATATAGTTATTGCACAAACCAGGGAAGCAAGAGATTTAGCACTTCACCTCAACGGCAAATTAACATGGAAGACACACATATCCAAGAAGAGAAAAGATATGGATCTAAAAATAGTTTCTTAAAAATTGTAACGAATTCCGCGCCTGGCTGAAAGCAGCCCGTTTTGCATTTTACATTTCGCAAGACTAGGTCTACTTATGCGCATAGTTTTGGAGTTTCGGAAAATTGAGGGGGAAACCGAAAAATTTTAGAACGACAAGTCCAGGAACGGAGACTTGAGTATTGACGGTTGGTCGGACATATACGTGCCAAGTGAGTGAAAATTTTGGTAAATCGTTAACGATTTGGAAATTAGTTTTCCGATTTAAAACTTCACGGCACAGGAGTTGGGTCCTAGTTTAGAGGAAGTCAACAAACTCCAGGAATTAGTATTCCAATATATAGATTATTCCGGTCAAACAGTGCTTTTTATGGCCAGTTTTTCATCGACTGGTGAGTTATTTATTAATAGAAGTCTTAAATTTTTCCAAACTTCAATGCTAATATTCGCTGTAATTTAATTTAGGCAAGATACGCTCGGTTGATAAGGTCAACTAAGCACCAAACATCGCCAAGAACGTTGGGGATGGATTTTTCCTCGACCGATCCAAACGCTGGCTCTGGTGATAACCACGTTAAAAGAAATAGGCGTTACACTTGCAACAGGGAAGTGAATTTAAATATTATTTCACGTTAATATTTTTGAGGACGTGACTTTTGTTATTTATGATTGCATTATTTTCACATATAAACCATCTCGTTAACTTGATTGTGTCCGGGATTTGTAATGTTGGGGAATAATTAAGTATATATAGACCATAATTATTATTATATTATCAAAGTTATTGTATTGGGGAACAATTTTACGTGTTTATGTATAGGGTGCTCCGATAGTGGGACGGCATTGCGTTTGCATGTGTTTTTAGTTTGAATTTTTCTATTTTTGGTCGGTTATGACCACGCAGGATTTCGTTTCGCGGAGGCCTCTCGTAACGTGATTTTGCGCTAGAACCTTAATACTATGATGATCCGATAAGCGCAATCATACTTCTTCAGTTGTTTGTGTGGGGTTGTGTTAATTAGAAATTAAACGAAGTTGTGTAGTTGCAACTTGTCTTTTGTTTATCGATGATTATAAAGAACTAAGTATACCTAAGGAGAGATACGAGAGATAAGGTAGGTGATTAGCCATCTGGAGGGTCCGATTTCCCATCTTATACCTCGGACGATGTTAGTAAATTATAAGTCGGTGGCGCCTATTATTTATTTGTTTAGAATCCACTCCTTCTTCGAGTGGGTTTTCCGAGATACTAACATTGTTAAGTTATTAACTTTCTACCTGAGCAGTGGCGTAGCATCGGGAGTGTTTCTACACTTCATCAATTTATTTTTCAAAAATTAAAATAGGGTGACAACATGAATCCAATTGTTCCTCGGTTAAAGTTTTGCGATATTGAGATTTGACCATTTTCATTTGCGAAAATGCTGATTCGCATAAATAAGTTAACCCAAAACATGAGTGCAAATTTGCAGCAAATTTATGCCAGCTAGAATACTTTTCTGCAGATACATATTGCCAAAAATTTTCCTCAGCAACTCTTGATTTTATTAAAACATCGTTTTGTGATTTAATTATTTCTATTTTCGGTGTTTCAACATCCATTAGAAAGAGCAATGTAAGTTTTTCTGCACATTTTTCTATCTGTGTGTTTGCAGTTAATGGGAAACTCACAAATAAAGTATCTTCCATTCTTTTTTCTCTCGAACTCGCTATCAATATTATTATTTATGTATATATCTGTTCGGATCGTACTTAGTAGAATTGGAACTTTTGAATTGTGCCTTCATATTTGGAAAATGAGCCAAGTCGTTATTTTCAAGTTTAGCTACGAGAAACGCGAGCTTTTCTTTGAAAGCATTTATGGAACTAATCATTTGAAATATTAATTTATCTTTACGTGTAGTTCAAGATTTAAATTATTGAGTATGGATGCGATGTCTGTTAGAAAAGCCAACTTCAATAGCCAAATACCGCCCTCTAATTGTTCGTATTCTTCACCCCTTGAAACAAGAAATATCTTAATTAAATCTCTGAAATGCTGAAGATATTTGCCTCTACGTAACCACCTAACATTGGTGTGCATAAGTGGTTCAGTTTGTCCATCGTTATCACCTTCTTGTACTTGTATTTTGAAAAGTCGTTTTGCAGACTTCTTGCGCGAATTGAGTTTGCAATTTTGAAGGTTGTGTCCATAATATCTGTCATGTTTAGGACTTTAGCATATAACACTTGTTGGTGTGTAATGCAATGGTATGACAGGAAGTCGGGAAAATCATCAGCTCGACAAAGAGAAATGAAACCATTGTGACGACCTGCCTTTGCTGGCGCTCCATCTGTAGTTATTGACACAAGTTTAAATATAGGCAAGTGAATGGTATTTATAAATTTCCTAAAACTCGAAAAAATGTCCTGTCCACGAGTTTTTCCTGTTGGAGAAATAATTGTTAATAGTTGCTCCTTGGTGGAAAAATCTTTAAAGACCATTCTAATGAATATCATTACCTGCGAAATATCAACTACGTCAGTAAATTCATCTACTTTTAAAGAAAATGCTGAATAGTGTTGTATATCTTTTATTAACTACTCTTTTAAATCCACTTGAATTTCTTCCACTCGGCGTGTAATTCTGTTTCGCGATAATTGCATATCATTAATGGCAGAAAACAAAGAATTAGTCGCCACCAAAGAAGCATTTCTGAAAATTATTCTATCGTCAAATGATTTCTTGTTTTTAGTAAGAATGTGACTTACTCGTAAGGATGTAATGGTGGCTGCTTCTGATTTCAATGTATGTTCTGTAAAATATGACTGTTGGGTTGAAAGACCCGCTTTTAGTTCTCTAATTTTGACTTGCCGTAGCTCACTGTTGTATGGATAATCAATTTCATACTTCTTAAACACTGTTTTAAAATGTCTTTCTACACTTTCTTTTTTTTTTAATGCAATGCTAGTATTACAAATTAAACAACAACACTTGTTTTTAATCATTACAAAAAAATAATCTTATTCCCATTCTTCACGGAATTGATATGTCTTAATCATCTTTTTTGAACCCATATTTCACTCTAGGCACTTATAATTAATATTTAACCCGATTTACCACTAAATCATAACATTCACTAGATACACGTCAAACAAATCTATTAAGAAACAGGAAAATGCCTATCTTATAAACTCGTACCGCTCGTTAGAACAACAACGAAACTCGTCGCGCCTACAATTTCTTAAACTAACTCGCATATTTTCCGGAACTAATGTAAGCTTGTTCAATGCCTCTGCTGATGCCGTCTAGAATTTAATTTATTTTTACGCATTATTTTTTATATAAATACTTTTTCGCTGGCGATCGACTTTAAATCCTTACGCGATCGACCAGTCGACCTTATGAGCACCACTGATATAACAAATCAAATCCTTCACACAGACTTGAAAATCAGCTTCGTTAAGGAAGAAATCTGTCAACGTGCTAACAAACATAAACTTGGATTCGAAGCGCATCCCAATCCAACCATTGAAGTTCTTTTAGAACAACAAGCATACAGAAGACTAAAGTGATTTAACTACATTATGACAATCGAGTGAAATTTATTGGATAATGCCAATGGGCCTAATCCCTACACGACAAAGGACATCAAATCAGCTCATAAAACTAAGTGTATTATATTGTCCATGTTTTGATTGTTGACATAAATAGGGTTAATAAACAAAAGAAGAAAAAAAGAAAGTTTTTTTAACCTTATTTCAAATTGCCATCTCTTAAAAATTCAATGCACACAAACTCAATATCAAGATTTATCTGATTATCTTAAAAAGAGAACAATACCAAGACTCTATTACCAATTTATTTGAGCGTATCTTATACGTTTTGCTGTTTACATTGGCTGCAATTCTCTTTTCAACGTTCAGGTAGACTGCCCTAAGACCCAGGAATAGTACAGTAAAGGGAAACGAATATAATGATTTGTTAATATAAAAAGTTATATTTATTTTAGGTTGCCAGGTTGGTTTAAAATCTTTTTAAGAGCAACCAACAATGTGTTACAATGTTAAGAATGAAAATAAGCCGGAACTCCCCGGAATGTGTAAAAGATTTGAAAACGGAGCACGGTTCCGGTTTCAAATCACCTGAAAACAGAAAAGTAATACGTAATTTCTTAATCGTAAACAACCTACAATAACAAAAAAATTAAATCCAAATGAACGTAAAATGATTTCTCGCTGAAATCCGTGCGTTGGATAGCGGTCGATGTGAGATAGAAGCAAGATAAACTGTCACCCGTTGCACGCGACACCAACATGTACAACTGTACATACATCAGAAGCTTGTTGTGTTTCGTTTCATTCACAAGGGCTCAACCAATTGCGTTCTGGCATTACATTTTTTCTTCTTGCATATCTGTACAGGGTCCTGATATTTCGCATTTACATAAACTTGTATGATGACACTTTGTAACGGCGTGCCCGCTTACTCTTATTGGGCCACTCGTTATATTATTTATGTTGCTCGGGTACGCTCGTGAGATGTCCAGAGATCAGTAATAACAGCTTGTGAATAACAATAGGTTTATTAATTATTATTTCTCAATAAATATAATCTGTTTGGTACACAAATAATATGAGATTCGATATAATAACTAAATAAAAAAAATACTGGGTACGGCCCTGGGTCGGCTTGGTCGGTCCAATGTCCCCTCGTC
>JABXWE010042921.1:0-12255 GCA_014611495.1 Limonius californicus | reverse complement strand
CTGTATATTGCTATTTCTAGGTCTAAACCCAAGAAGTATTATTTAGAAAAGCCTTACTCAAAATACTTACCTATAACTGGCGAAAGTGAAACTGCAAGAAAACAGATATGTATAATGAATAGAAGTGGTTTCATTTTCTTCAAAATGTAGAAATAACAAGCTGGATAAATTAATAAATCAACATTAAAGTATTGGTTCACAATATAACTCGTTAAGAATTGAGAAACTTATTTTATGTTTGAATTATTGGTTAAAACCTATTGTTATTCAAGTACTTGATATTACAAATGTAATAATAAAACCACCTATTAACGAGATAATATTAACCGAAACAACTAAACGACTTTGAAAGGCAAAGATAATCAAATTTGAGCACCAAGTGTTACCATACAATTTTATTTTTACTTATAGTTTTGATGTGGTAGCGTAGAATGGATCTGATTGCTGCTAATTCAAAGGTCGAGGGTTTAGGTCCAACTGCAGGCAATCATGGGTATCTATGTGATTCTTAATTTAAGTTGGCGTTAATAGGCACAACATTTGCCAACTTATAGTAAGTGTATTACTTGCGAAAAATGTGCTGCAATTATTGTTCCCATCTAATTATTTTATGTTGTGTATTGCTATTACACGTCCGAATTCGGCAGGTTAGCTGAACGTAGGAATTAGTAAGACTATTTCTAATAAACAAATTTAGGAAAATGATCTAATATGAAATGTAAATTAAAATGCGATCTGTTTTCAGAGTAGAAGCAAGTAACAGAACAAGTAAAGGTGAAAATATCTGAAAATTTTATTGGTAATGTAATTAAAATAAATGGCAACTTAATAATCTGCCCGCAAATAGTAACTTGAAATTAATAATTTACAAATAGTACTTATTAGTAACGTAAAATGTCAATTACTCAGACATTTTGGTTTACATGAAACTAACAGTAATCGCAATAATTGTACTGATTCTTGTTAATTTAATTTATTCAGTAAAAAGTATCGCTTAAATGTTTCTGGTGTTTAAAATGATTTTAAAGATATTCTGTTTGTCGATAGCAGTGTTTCTATATTCCTCTTTTTCCCTATTCTTTTCCTACTTTCATTACTTTTTTCTGTTGCTGTCCGCTAAATTTGGTTGGTTCTACATATCTTACTCCCTGGTTCCTATTCTTTATTCCCCCTATTTTTCGCTTTCTCTAGTTCGCTTTTCCCTTCTTTATTTTCTATTTCTCCACGGATCAGTGTAACTTTCTCGTTCGCTGACCTTCTCAACTTATGTTAACTTATATTTTTCTTTATTCCCACCTATCTTGAATGTTTATCTATTTATTTATTTAATAAAAAAAAATATTTAAAGGAATTCCTAACTTATAATTATTTTGAAGATTAACAGCATGAATGACCCGACCCGCCCAAGTGCAGTGTTTATTATTTAGCTTGCATTTCAGTTGCTTTTACTGACGAATTGGTCTTATAAACAGAGCATTTTAAGGTGTCCTCGAAAACCTTTAGATAACTAGATTGAATGTTCATTGGGCTTCCATTGTTGATTCGAACTTATTTCCACAGGTATTCTTCAGCAAACGTTATTTTAGTTAATCCATCACTTCGCTTACGGGAATGGGACTCACCTTTATTGTGCCTTCTCCTGTATAATGCTTACAAAGTTCATGCCCACAAAAATACACCAGAATAAAAGATCGTACTACATTTTAACTGCATCTACATCTATTGAGTAAAATATTACAAATAAATGTTACAATTTAGAACAAGCCAGAAAAAAACTATGGGCTAAACAAAAGAGTGTTGGGACGTCCAACCCGAAGAGCTCGCCGCAACTGGCATGCGACAGTTACTTTAGTAAAACAGAACTACGCAGCCAGCGACGTTCCAGTTTACAAATTATATACCCTTTAACGTTAACAAGTAATGAAACGATTAGCAACGGAGGGTTGCCTCACTTTTAATATGACAAGGAAATTAAGCTGTTCTGTTTCTTATTTACCAAGGAAGCACTGGTAAGCAGGGAAAAACAATCACTGTATGGTACATTGGTAAGTATACTTAGTTCTTTTCGGGTAGAGAGTAGAGAGAGAGCTACAATTTGGGGCGTTCCTAGATCCTCGAGAAGCAGACAAAATCGCAGGCACGTTCCTGAAGGCTGGATCGCGATTGGAACGATTGCGCCACAGCAATTGCCAGGACTTTCTTCGGGATAACGAATAATTTCGAGTGTTCTTGGAGTCAGGAACGAAACCTCCGTTGTACGAGATTATAACGTTGCAACGGTTTAGTGGGGAGAGTTACGGGGTTGATGGCTATAATCCGACACAGGTCGAGAGAACTTTTTCACTAAATTGTCTTTAATAACGCATAACACTCTGCTAATAGTTTTTTTTAATCCGACGAAATATCGAGTAGAATATTCTACCACCAGGCGAGAAAAAGCGATACGGTATCTTAATCTTGCGAAGGTGTTGCCAGAAATCTCCGGCTCAAAACCACGTGCGTTATCTTTCAGAAGTTTAGGCTGACTAACTTTCCCCGGCTGCAAAAACTCTCACCAAACGTAATGATTCTACATTCAGGGCCATTCGGCAGACAAGAAACTCTTAAGAACTGTTTTTGATCGGCGGTACAGACTAAGTATTTTGTCAGCGTTCCCTGAGTTCCGAAAAGGTGACCTTCCATAAATTAACTTTTGAAGATAATAGAATAGTAATCGACTTTGAGACGCAATTAAAATCAGACTTTAATTCGTATGAAGCGGCAGAACTAAACTAAAGTTACAAGTGGAGAAAATAAACTTACGTTCTCAGCGTCGAAAACTAAATGTATAACCTTCAGTAGAAAACAACGCCCTCCCGATCCCCTAATTAAACTCGATAATTTTGAAATAACGTACGTAAAGGAGATAACCTACTTTAGGAGTGACCAATAAATAGCAAAAGCATGACATATCCATTATGTGAAAACAGTTATAAAGCAAAGTCCTCAATAATAACACCTGTTTCAATCAAAGCTAAATGCGCCATTCAAAATATAAATATAACCATCTTGCCAATCCTTAAATATAAACCAAATCACCCATGATAGATCATTCCTATCCCTGAATTTAATTTATCCTTAACAAAATAATTAAAATCTGACCCACCCTCCGGATGTCTATAGAAATAGCCTTAGTGAAGTACTTAACAGACACCCAAATTACCAGCATATATACCGATGGTTCGAAAATAAACAATAAAATCGGATGTGCTTTCAAAATAGTAAACCACATTGAATCGTATAAATTAAGTGATAATAGTTCAATATATTTAGCAGAGCTATTTGCTATCCAGAAAGGTCTAGAATACAATCAATCCTCCTAAAAGATCCTCTTTGTGTAATTCAAAGTATACAAGGTATGCGATACGACAATCCTTACGTAACTACAATCCAGTCGCTTTTATACCGGTTCATCGAATCGGAAAAATACAATAATTATATGGATAGTATTTCATTCAAGAATTAACGGTACTGACCAAGTTGATGAAGCAGCCAAGAACGTGACCGAATCGGATGAGGTTCACCAAGATGACATGGTGGTGAAGGACATGAGATTTGCCATTAGACATAAAATAGAACAAACCTGGAACCAGCAGTGGCGAAATCTGCAAGGAAATAAACTCCGCGATGTAAAAAACTGGATTCGAAGAAAACCACTAACTCGAAAGGAAGAATCTAGTATCAACCGTTTAAGTTCTGGAACTGTCCGAGCTACCCACAATTACGTGCTACAAAAACAAAACCTGCGAATTTGTAAACTGTGTAGTGTTTAACTAATTGTACTTATGTCTTATTTTAATTGAGTGTGCAAAAATTCTCGACGAACATTAGATCATCTTGGAGACACTATAGATATCATCTTATCCAACTCAGAAGAATCGGTGAGCAAAGTGTTAAATTATACCATAAAAAAAAGTATTGGTGAAGTTCAATACCTAACCTTTATACCCTACAATTCTAATATAAAGGACACCCAATAAGAAGAATTTTTTAAGCAGCCCACTGAAAGTGAAAAAATACTTACTAAGAATTTTAAAAGAATTGAGACAGAGGGAAAAGGGAGTAAACCTGTTTAATTACCGTCACAGTTAAGGTACCTACCCCATTGTTTTACTAACCGACGTATACCCTGCTCATAGAATTCTTGTGGCTGCTCTGGTTGAAGAAGTCTTCCACGGCTATCTGTACTTCTGTGTCAGACTTAAAATGCCGACCTTTTAACGACTTTTTCAGTGGTCCAAAAATATGGAAACCGCAAGGCGATAGATCCGGATGCTCTAAAACCCTCCATTTCTTTCGTCGAAGATGTTCTTTTACCACATTAGCAACATAAGGCCTAGCATTGTCGTGCAGCAAAATGACCCCATGCCTAAGCTTTCCTGGACATTTCCGTCTTATTGCTTGATGAAGCTTGTTCAAAGTTTCATTGTACAGATTTACATTGATATTTACTCCAGGTTCCTTAAACTCTATCAACAAGGGTCCTTCATGGTCGAAAAAAATGTTAACATCACCTTGCCTGGAAAAGGCTATGCTTTAAACTTCTTCGGTGGTGCTGAACTTGAATGTTTCCACTGCATCGACGATAACTTACTGGACGGCTCGTAGTAATGGCACCAAGTATCGTCACCAGCAACTATTGATAGAAGAAAGTAATCACCATTTTGCCTATAGTCTGTGAGGTGTTGCAGAGATAAGCCCATTCGCAAGTATTTTTGTTGATTAGACAAGAGACGAGGAATCCATTGCGAACAAACTTACTATGGACAGATCCTACACTCGCACCAACAATTTCTGAAATTTCTCCAATTGAAATTCGACTATTTTATTTAGTAGGGCCTTCCACACATGCCATATTGTTTTCTGTTAATGCAGTATACCGTGCACCTGGTCGTGGATCATTCAGAGTCCCCTATTTTCCGTTTTTAAATTTTCTGCACCATTCCTTCACAGTTAGGTACGCAATACATGCATTTTCATACACTGCTTGCATTTTCGTATGAATTTGTAACGACTGCATACCCTCAGCGGATAAAAATTGTAGGATCGCACGCTGGTCAAACTTGGACGGATTTTCAACAACAAACGCCATTTCAAAATCGAAGTTTTAAAAGTCAGAATCAAATTCAAACGCCAGAAACTTATTAATATGTTGCTTACAAACACTACTAACATTAACAAACGTCATTTGAATTATTGTATTTATTTTCAAGACTAAATTGATCAAAAATGGGTTTCAGTTGAACAAACCTCGTACATCGAGGTTCTTTTAAATGAAAGAGAAAAATGCATTAAACTAACGAGTACCTATTTGCCAATCCCAAAACTAAAAACCGGTGGTTAAGTGGAGTAGGAGTAAAAAACAAAGACCTATTTACTTCTACCCGCTTAAGGAAACAAATTGCAATAGTTCGTCAGGTTATGCATATTACTGATAATGATATGGAGCAATTTGCAAGTTTTATGAGACATACAAAAAACCCATGAAAACTATTACAGGTAAATTTATAAATAATTATTATTCTTTATTTAAATAACCTTTCAAGTAAAGTACTGTAGTGGACTGCATTTGCGATTATGTTTATATTATTACAGACAGTTGAACTTTTGGACATTATGCTCATAATTTAAATTTAATCTATACTCTCATAAATATTTCATGTTAAATGTAACTGCTAATGAATTTTAGTTGGTGGTTGGAAATCACGCCTCATTGATCTTGGGAACGGCCGTTCCTTCACACGTGTTTATTTTTTGCAAAGGGTCTGTCCTTATGAGTAGACCTAATTTATGACGGCTACAAAAGAAAATAAACATTAATTTTCTTATACAATGCATGGAATTGGAAGAAACCTGCCTACTCAATAGTTAAACATTACTTTTCAGCGTTTTCTTTCAGCTATTAATTTCAGGTAAATAGGGTAACAATATGACTTTGAATTAGTTAATCTCAAGTACGTAAGATATGCAATAACAGCTGACTTTAGCGCGGTCTGTTCTTGGGATAAATGGTTGGCTTAGGTTAGCCCATAACCTACCTAAATTATTAAATTTTGTTGCACTAAACACTGATGTGTGATATTCCACGCATGGAAGTGTTAATTAAATACTAAATTAGGAGAGTTATTTATTTAGTTTGGTTCTTCAGATTTTTAACAGATAAATAACTTATTTTTACGAAAATTATTAGTTCTGGATTTATGGGGCCATAAAATTCGTGCTGTTCGTAAAAGTGGGGTGCACGTGCAGTGGGTTCTCACGATCGCGCACCCACTTTTGGCCTATAAAAGCAGAAGTAAGTTGTTATGGGAGGATTCTTGATTTAACCGTCAAGAAGCACAGTTCCTTTACAGGTTCCCTAACCATTCACCTGCCAGCACTTTGAGGTATCTCAGTAGCTTACGGCATCCTTTGACGATTGCGCTTTGAGGTATCTCAGCTGCAACATCAAGTTTACTTAACCCTTCATCTGCCAGCGCTTTGAGGTATCTCAGCAGCTTATGGGCCTCCCTTGACGATTGCGCTTTGAGGTATCTCCGCTGCAGCGTCAAGTTTCCTTAACCCTTCACCTGCCAGCGCTTTGAGGTATCTCAGTAGCTTACGGCTCCCCTTGACGATTGCGCTTTGAGGTATCTTAGCTGCAGCGTCAAGTTTCCTTAACCCTTCACCTGCCAGCGCTTTGAGGTATCTCAGCACCTTACGGGCCATCCTTGAGGATTGCGCTTGGAGGTGTCTCAGCTGCAGCTTCAAGTTCCTTAATCGTTCACCTTGCACCTTCAGAAAGCCACTCTGCATACAGGCCTATGACTTCATTTTTATTATTTTGTTTTACTAAGCAAATAGTTTAAATTTCCGAAGGAAATCGTTATACTTGAGATCACGTCGCACTACCTCGGCTTTCCTGCAGTTTCCTCGCCTACACAGGTGAATACCGGAGGTAGTTGAATTGCACGGCCTGTAGTTAATATTTACGTTAATAAAAGTGTTTATAGAAGAAGGCACATCTTTATTACTAACTATGGCGGAAGATGATTGATTTTGCTGCACAAAAGTTTCACCCCCTTGTATCATTCTTACTATCTTCTTTTTGTCTTCAATAGATTCTTCAACATATTTTTCAGCAACTTTTGAACTCTTCCATCCTCCATGCCGTTTTAAAACATTGATATCAGTCCCAGCGTTGGCTAACAACGTTGACGGAGTTCTTCTGAAGCAATGACCTGTATACTTTTGGGGATGTTCAAGATTGAGAAATTCAACAGTATGTATACCAACTCTTTGGATTATGCATTTACCTTGTCTATATCCTACCAAAAGTGCTTTTTCAGGGAGGTTTTTGGTCGTAAATTGTAATATTTTCTGAAGACATCCAAGTATTGCATCTCATCGCTGTTAATCACAGTAAACACCCGTCTAACATGCGTTTTTGTTTGATTAATACGAACCACTAACTGAGACCCAGTATCTTCTACATCATCTACGGTTAAATTATAAATTTCTTCTCTTCGACACCCCCCAGAAATTCCTAGCAAAGCGATTACCTTTACTAGTAAATACTCCTTCGTAGGTGCCTCTCTCATAAATTTTTCAACTTCTTCCCTAGTCAGCACCTTCGACTAATTTGGATGGTGGCCCACATTTCGCATTTTTAAAAAAGCTAATAACTTAGGAAAACGTGAAATGTCGACATTCTCATTAACGATCACCATTGACTTAACCATTGAGTGTTTAGACCATAATGATAAACTATTAAATGTTTTCGACTGAAAGGTAAAGTGTAATCAGTTAAAAGGAAAATTCTTAAAAAAGAAACTTATCTAACCAAATCCAAAAAGTAAGGCAACATCACGTTTTCATTAACACTCGTTTCGACCTCATATTTCTTGCGCCAGTCACAAAATAACGCACATTCCTTTCCATACCTTTGCGAAGACTTGACAGGAATAAGTTTCCCCACAGCTTCTGCGCTTCTCTGAGAAATTTCACTTGAATCACTAGCCATTTTTCAGCAGATATTATATTTAGTATTTTTTTTTACAAAGCAATATGTCTGCCTTGATTTACACTGTTACCTTAGTAACTTTTGTTTCTGTTAAAAAATCAAAGTTACTTAGGAACGTATCCGTTAAAATAACAATTTTTTTTTTAATAAAATGATTACATTGCCTATCGTCAAATATGACATTTAAAATTTTAATTTTGCTTTTTATTTAAAATCGTTAACAGTATGAAATAAAACGTAATGCGATAAACGTCCGTGAAGTTATTATTACGGTACTCGTTTAGATATTCTTGACTCCGCTCCTTAGTCGCCTCGTCCATAAACATCTAACTCGTACCGTAATAAATCACTTTCCGGACTTGTAACGTAAATTACTATTGTAACAAATTCGAGTTGAATCTAAAGTTTCCCACGTATTTACCAAACGACACAGTTAACAGTAACCAAAATGGTTGGATGTAAATGTAATCAGTTTTGGATAAGTATCGCTAAAGGTCGCGCAAAAAGAGACAACCGACGTTGAAACGATACGATACTGCTCCTACCGCCGCACTGCTCTGATTCAATGAATGTTGCACTGTTTTCAGGGCGCATTTAATTCTTACTGTATTATGTTGTTAACTTAAAAAAAGGGTGAGGAAAGTACAAGCAAAGAGGATTTGAGGCTTATATAATTGTGGGATCCCCTCGTTAAGGGGTCCGGCGCATGTTAGTTCCGCCACTGGGATTAGGGAACAACATACACAAAAATCAAGCCAACAATTTTTCCGATTCTTGTTACAGTTTATTATATAATATAGTGACAGTGTAATTAGTATGGGAATACGAAGCCATCCTTTAGTTTCGCACTCGATAACATGTAGCAGCGATGTACTGATTTTCCGTATTTACACATACATCTTTTTCTGTAAACGGATTCTGATGTAGGCAAGCAGGGATGGGCAGCACTAGACTGGGGCAGTCGCAATACAACGTATTTTGTGTAGATTTACATTGACCATGGACGACGAATGGATAATCGATTGCGCTCGAGAAGCCTAACAGTAAAACACAGAATACGAAGTAACTTAGCTTCTCCATCACTAAAGATTGAGAAGAATTTGTAGCTTCAGTCTTTTTATACTCGTACTCTACAATATATTCACAATTAGCATAAAGCTTAAACGATTTTATTTGCCAAAATACAAATTTTAATTGTCTATTTTCATGTACCGTTGTGGCAGGAACTATTGTGCATTGTACATTTGTTACAGTTACGGAAATTCGTATCGATGGCACTATTAGATGTGTATCATTTTAAAGATTCAATTATTGCAATTTTGTTACAGACTAATTTAAAGTATTAACGGTTAATACCATTCAAGAATTTTATTTTTTTTAGGAAATATTTGCTATAGGTACTGTGATGATGTTTATTATAATACACTTTTATATAACTTTTAAGTTTACTTAAAAAACATAAAACTTAAGAAACGCTTCTAAACCAATAAAATTTTACGTAAAAATAGATATTCAAAAGATATTTAAATATGAAAACATTATAGAAAATCAAGAAGTGCAAAATATGTGGATGAAGAGTGCAGAAATTTGTTCTGCAAATTTTATTATAATTATTCAAACAAACTTTCATATTCTTCAAAACGGATAAGCGGGTATTTATCTTCCGTAACCGTTTATTTTCCCGTATAGGGTTGCTAGACCTCCCATTGGACGCCTCCCCAGGTGGCGGATCGGGGAAAGCCTATCAGATACGATAGATACCGGGGAAATAAAATACCCGGGGCGGACCAAAAGTTGCACTGGAACGTGGGAGGCAACTTTCTAACGAAGAAGCAATGTTTCTTACGCAAACAACCGAAAGATTATCGGTATAAGTGGTCTACATTTGCTGGTTAACAGCTTAGGGTGGAGAAGCTAGTTCATGGAAGGGCACGCTCTCTTGTCCTGGGGTTAAGAAATTGGCCTCGAAGATCTACTATGGTTGTGGACAACGACATGAGAATGCAGAAGGCAACGAGAAACCACTGTAAATAGATATCTCTAGTATAATCATCAAGGCATCGTGACTAAGTTCAGAACAAATTATTCCCGAGTCTCAATCCCTCAATCGGATCTCCGGGGGGGGGGGACAGTTGTGAATAGAGTTATGAGAAGAGATATGAGAATTGCGACCTAGGACGTTCGAAATTTATACCAATCAGGAAAATTAAATAATGTCATAGCCGAAATGAAAAGACTAATGAACATGAACATCGACATTCTTGGTGTAAGTAATGTGCAGTGGTCAAAAAGTGGAATACAAACAACATCGAACGGTATGATATATTACTCAGGATGTAACGCTCCCGGTGCTTTGGGGTAGCTCAGATCCAGAATCCTTATTTAAGACTAAAGAAACGAAATAAACTTTCCAATGGTAGTGGATTAAACAATTTATTATTTATATTTGCATGAGTTAATGACATACAGTTATACACACACACCATATATAATGTACGTATTTATTACTGAAAATGATTAATAGAAGTTATTTACAATTAAATAAATGAAACTGCATGTTTAACATAATTTGCTTACCAAACTTAATCTTATTTATCTATACAACAGGCTGAAAATAATGTAAATATTAACAGGTCAAAAGTTTGTGATACATGAATAAATAAATAACAGAGTTGTTTAGTTCCGCGGGCTTGGCAACCCAAATTGCATGTACACCAGATCTAGGGGAATTTGAAAATTTTTACAAACGCACGTGGAAATCAATTAGGTTAGTTTGGCACGCGGTGTTTCTGAAATGAAAGAATTAACGAATTTCGTGTGATCGACATTTACATGTGCGGGCAATTGTAGCGGATTCCAAGCGGCTGGCCCTCTCTCGCTAGCGGCGTGCTACGTCTGTAAATCTCGGTGTTTGGAGTGGATAAATTCAACTTACGAATTATAACCTGGAGGTTTCCGGTTACGTTCTCCTGCAGGTCCCTTGACTGGACAAAAAATTAGTGCAATTAGGTAAGCGTATTTTACCTAATACACTCCCTTAGTTAATCTTCGGATCTCTGTAATAAATTAGGAAAAATATGGGTTTTAACGTAAAAATTCGGGAACGGTTTGAATCGGATCTTAAAATGATTCTTTTACAGCTGAAGGCTATAAACCCTGCGTATAAATTCGCTAGCTCCGTTGAAAAGGGGAAAATGACCCCTAAGCCACTGAGAAAACGAATTATACCTCTAATAATCTTTTCTGAAGTTTAAGTATATAATATGAATAGGGAGAATTACCCAAATTCCTATTTTAAACCAAACTTTTCTACTGGTCCTATATACAGCGTAAGTTCACAGGGAGACGACCCAAAATGAATTATGCTCGGTATATATTCCCACGACTTCGCTGAACAACAATTCGCAGCTCAAATCGGAAAAGGGCAAAACGACCCCTAAACAAATGAGCGAACGAATGTTACACGGACGGGCTTGACTGTGCAAATTAACTGAAATTAACTGGGATTAACAAAATCGTTACTTTAACTGGAAAAGGATATTTTAACTGGACTGGATGTCGGGTAACAGGTAATTTAAACGGTGTCGGATTGAATCTTGGTTGAAGCTCTTCCTCGATTCGATCTTGGACTCAAGTTGGTCGTTTTGGGAGCTGGTGTTCGTATTTATACCTTCCATTCCCAGTCTAAAATGTTGTTAATAATTTTATGTTGGCGGGGAGACCTACTGACGGTACAAACAAAGTGGGAGACGAGTACAAATCTTGAATGCCAACGCCACCAGCGCCTTTATGTCGCACTACGCGGTCCCACAATTTAATTTAAAATTTATTTACACCGCGCACTGAACACTTCGTTACAAGGAAATGAAGACAAAAACCCCAGATAAGGAGTAGGAATAATTCTGACAACAGAAGTCAGCAAATCAGTAACAAGTTTTATTGCTTATTCAAATAGAATTGCATTGATTCATTTAAATGCCCGAAACAGAAAAATTAACATTATCCAAGTATATGCACCAAGGGACCGCGGTGGTCGAGTGCGAGAATGCATTGACCACTCGAGGTCACACTGAATTGCGCTTGTTCCGGCGTGGTTTCGAATCCCCGCTGGGGCGACCGCAATTCAGTTAGTTAAGTTTAGGGTGCATGCTGCATGAATGGTTAGTGTGTAAGGGACGCCCGCACCCCCCTGAAGTAATGCGAAAGCGGTTCCG
>JABXWE010042920.1:0-28151 GCA_014611495.1 Limonius californicus | reverse complement strand
TAAATACTTGTTCATTTTCACATTTTGTTGGGCCAAAATTTTTAACTACCTGAACTGTCACACAGTTTGACATACAGGTAAATGTCATTCAAAGCTCATTACAGCTGACTGCAGACGGAATAGTTTTTTTTCTAGGCTTGCTGCAATTGACTTTTAAAAAATCACTTTGTATATATATATATGTATAGATAACTCTGGTTCTGATTTGAACGTTGTTGGCTTGTAAATATAACAAGTTTTTCGCATTGTATTCAATACATTTATAACCACTGTCTAAGAGCCTATGACTTCTGCTTGTACTATCCTTTCTTGTGTGTATTTTGTCAGTAGTATCGCAACAGGGAGGAAGCGCAACAATGTAGGTTAGATTCCCCGTAAACTGTCGGTCCTGGACTATTTCAGGAAGATCTACGTATAGCTGCGGCTAGACAGGGTGGCGCCCGTTCATTTACATACCTCGTACGTCGTATCAATAAAGACTTTTTCCTGGTAATAGTGTTCCGCGAACCCTCCCTCCTCTTTGTGCTAGCTGAAGAGCCGTTTACATCGATTTCGTTGTGGCCTGAGGAAACGTTCCATTGGCCCGTAACAATATTATTATTAATTATTAATCTTATTTTTTTCCTTTATCAGTAACACAATTTAATTGTGGAGAGATAATAATTTATAAAATGTCGACTCTAATATTTTGCCTAAAGTATACTAATATTAGCAGCATTAAAAGGTAGTTACTGTACGTTGTTTTTTTGGTACACTGTTGTGGTGTCATTACTATTAATGTAAACGCTTGTCATACAGTAAACAACCAAAATAATAATATTTTAATTACGTGCAAATAAATTGTAATTAGGAGGGATATTATTTTACCTATTTTATCATGTGAGTGAAAATACACATAACTTTTATTTGGTGCCAGCGTAACAGTCATTTAAATTAGTAGCAATATATACAGATTAATAAGGCTGTTATAAGGTGCTGGATAACTCTATCGAAAGACTCCAACAAACAGGTACATTAATAAATATTTTATCATGCAAAACCGTGTAAGCTTAAAATGAATATCAGGGGCGCAATTAGCCTACCTACGCAGCAATGAACTAAAAGTAGGTCGTTTGGGCAATTAGTAAGTTTATATCCACTATTTAAATCTGACGCTAAGCGCCACTTATTTAAAACCTAAATTGAAATAAATTCAAGATGTATTTGCGGTTGACTATCGAATTATGAATAACAATTCTTGCATTGTTTAAATTTCCTTCATTAGATCGTCATATTTATGGGAAAGCTAATTAATATTAGTGCTTGTAGTTTATGGAATTCTCTATTCACATAATAGGGTTTGTTTCTTTATTCCGAAAAGTTTAAGTTTAGACGCAGAAAAAATAGATAGCTAAATCCAATAGTAGTTAACAGAACATCACAAAAGGCTCAAAAATTTTTCAGCGTCTCCGGGAGTTACAAATGACAAATAGTGGAAAATCTAAGATGACCCCGCACCGATTTCCATTCAATGTCAGATTGTGTTTTTTTGAAGATATCATAAACGTAAATATGCAATGTGTGTATGCGATACTAAAAACAATGAGGTCCCTTGTTGTTTGCGTCTCTCAACGGAGTAATGAAAGTAATAGGGTGGAATGACAGAAGTCGTAAAGATCTGAGACCGCCGCCAACGCCAACTAAGCAAGTAAAAAGGTCAGCTTTACGACTAAGAAAAATTCCTCTACTTACTGTTTCACCGAAATTCCTCGAAACTGCAATACAAAATTCATGCTTGAGCGTTGACAATAAAAAGTTTCGCTTATGCGAGAAGGCTTTAGGTAATTGTTCTTATTTCTTTGTTTATCTTCACTTTCTACGCCCGTTACATTGTTGCTGTTTGATTTAACCCAGCAGAATCAATAGAGTCGCCGTGTTGCTGAACACCATTCAGCAGGTCGTAATCGGAAATTCCTAAAGACAATTAATTTCCCATGAAATATTATATTTCACGAACAATGAATTTTCCTGAATTCTAACAGACGTTAGGTATTAACAGAATTTATGGACACACCTAGGGTTTACGTGTGGGAAGTGTTAAATGAAAATAATTCCATGGATTAGAATCAGTGAAACGATTAATACAAGGACTCTTTAAATATTTTTCTAAAAGTGTGTATTTTGGATTGTATGCAATGGGAGAAAGAAAACTATTCCAGATCCCACTTAAATAATGGCTCTATTTTAGTTTTTTAGATCAATGTAGCAAATAAAAATACTGTATTCGAAGCAGTGGATGTTGGGTGATATGCGAATAAGTGTAACATTAGTTGTAGTTCAAGCTTAGGTTGAAGAGTAGCAGATTCTTGCCACGACAATCTGATGAACCCTCACCAATTGCTGCTGCTCATATGGTTCCTGATATTATTTTGGTAAATACAACTTTTGAGTTTTCTTCCATTACATCTAAAGATGTAACCTAAGGTCAAATTGGCTGTCTTAGTCTATTGCTGTCGAATCAATGAAAAGGAGAAGGTAATAACGAGGGAGAGAGCAAAACGTCTCCTGTTTGACTGGAAGAATGCCGTTTGATTGTAGATTAAAGATGAAAGCAAAACCTACGGAGCTGTTGGAAAAGTATATCAATAATACGAAGAAAATTCAGGACACAAATCTTGGTATTTTAAACAGATGCAAGGGTAATTTGAATTCATACATTGATCACTGCGAGAAGATGGTGTCTAACAACGTCCTCATCACCACTATTGTGCAGTTAGATGGATCTGAGGGATCTAATTAATTCAAAAAATTCTCTAAACAAATATGGAAACAGCCCCGGAATTTGTTGCACAATAACAATATTTTTATTGTAAATATCTAGATTTTGTGGGTTTCAGGAAGTAAGAAGGAGAAGCAGAAGGAGAAGTTAGGATGATGTTCTGTATCCTGTGGACAGGAAATTGCTAATGGCAACAGTAGGCTTCCTCTCTGGTCGTATAACATTAAAATTGCATTTAAGCAAAAGCAACAGGGAACGGGTGCAATAAAATATGAACAAGAAAAAACTGTGTGATAAGTTAACACCTTTGTGGTGCTCATTTATAGACAAAAACTTCAAATATGCCTTGAATTTGAGCCTCAAGCATCACCACTGGAGTGACCTGCAACCTATAGTATTCATTTCCCCAGTCCAGCTTTAGCAACCGTGGGATTTCAGTACCAAAATCTTCTTAGCTATTTTGGTTGTGTGGATTCGATGCTAAACTGCAGATTCTTCTTGCGTGTACCTCAGCGCTAAAGAGAAGCACGTAAGAGAGCCAGTAGTGGCTTGCGAAGGCTGATAAACAAGTAAGACCGAACATACTACATGCATTATAAACATCTGTTCTTTTTCTTCAAATTTTACGATTGTCAATCTGAAAATGTCGAAATCAGAAAATCTATGTAAACAGTAGAAAAGTTTTATTCAACTATGTTAAAAGTAGTTCCCTCAATACTAGTGCATTTATTTACACGTTTTTCCACCAATCGAAAGGGGTACGCCAATCGCCTTTTAGAATGTTGTTAAAAATTTCAATATTGATCACTCTCTAACTAGGATACAAATTTAAGTACTTGAACAGGGCGCCGTATTGTTATAATGTCATTAGGCTTTAATAATTCAGTGTTTGTTTTCGTAGTATCTGAAAAGTATCTTGGTGTAGCATGCAGGCTTTAATTTTTAATTCATGAAAACTTTTAGTAATAGTAACTGTAACGTTGTTCTGTTCGTGTAACGTAATAGATTTGATGAAATTTGTGCTTCTGAAGAAAACAGGGCACATAACCTTTCAAACAAACGCTGTCATTTTGGTATTGTTGGGATGCCACATCCTGCATGGGTCCCATATTTCAATTGAATTGTTAAAATGCCATATTACATGCGTTTCGTCTAAACTCTAAACTGTAACTGATAAATATTTGTCGTACTGATAGAAATCCTTGAAGTAGACGTTTTAAAAGAAAAAATGCAGACTTAAAACCTACGCTTTTAAGTTTCTAAATAATTTCCAAATCATTATATCTTTAACAATAGCCTTTGCGAAAAATATATTTTTTGAAATCAAATATTTTGGAAGCTTTTTATTTTTACGGTGGTTTCATTTTCATAGAATGTGATCCGAATACCTATGAACTATTAAAAAACATACGGTTTGTGTCAAATGAATCCATGATTTTTGAGTATCGTAGCATTAAATTGGCAACAAATATTTAAAACATCGTAGAAGGCCGAGGGGTGAGCTTCATTAACAATAGTACAGAATGCTCTGTTCATTTTCCTTCGAACTGCTTTCGAAAACTATTTATTTTAACGTTTCAAAACAATTGGAAGTATTTCATTACTAGAAATTGTTAAGTACCTCTAACAAAAAATATATACGCAGTTTAATTATAATATTTTAAGAGACATTGAATTACTTATTATTAAAGTTAATTGAAATAATGATCTCAAAGTAAATGAGTCTTAAAATAGGAACGTTTAAAGAATTGGCGACACAATGTGTTACGGTGATTGACATCTAGCGGCGAATCGTATCTGGCACGATTTGTACCTGGCGGCGAATCCTACACGGCGGCGAATCGCATCTGCCGGCGAATCGTACCCAACGGTGAATAGTATTCGGCAAATTGTAGTCGGCGAATCGTCGTCAGAAAGTCGTAGTCGGCGAATCGTACTAGACGTGTTGTATCCAACCCAGATATGTGGCGCTCTTCTCCTTCTAACAAGTCCTGGCACTATCATTTTCCCATGATTGGTGATGTTCATATGCTTCTGTTTACTTCAAGTTCATTTTTGCTGCAAAATTTAAGTAGTCATCTTATAGCACATGTTTAAAATTCCCACAACATCTTACGTTTATTGTTATGTTCTTGCTTCTGTCATGTAGTGTAGGTCTTGTTTTTCTTAAATAGGGCGTTTCCTCGTCTTGTTGATGTTCTTGGGTTAGGTTACTGTCGAAGGTGCTGTGGTGCGTGTGTATATAAGTGTACATATAGTACATTAAATATTGTTCTGTATATTATCTTTGCTACTTGTTCTCTCGCATAAAACATCTTGCGGATGTAGCTATTTTATTTCATAAGTTAATTCGTAGATTAGCAAATTATGATATCACTGACCTTAAATAATTAGTTGGATAATGTCCCTACTATAACTATTTCTTCTAATGAGAGGTAATGGTTTTTGACATCAGTCACAGATTTTGTTTCAGCTAAATTTTAGTAGCTTTATCTAAATGATCGTATTATATTGCGACATTGTTCATTGTTGATCAAGCCTACCAGTTCCGCTGGTAAGTACAAGCTTTGTGCAAAACTGTATTGTAAATATGTCCCATACTACATCCACCTCCGAATGGAATAGTTTCATATACTGTGTTCAATAAGCGGATTTCTGCAATAACTTGAAAGGATTCGTAATCAGTTCCCATTATAATGGGTGGAATGTCAACATGATGGGTGATTACTGCTGGTCATTTCACCGGGAACTACAAAATGCATCCCATCGGAGAAAAAGTTACATTAGAAGCTTTAAACAGAAGAGAGAAAGAAAATACAAAACAATAAGCATTTAAAATATATGTATTGAAGTGGTATATTGTGAGTTAAGTTAAATAAAATTTGTAAGTATACAAAAGTACAATATCAGGTACGTTTTTTATTTTTTATAGAGTCAATTTGCCATATTTAAATACTATCGAGGTAACATTGCGAAAGAACTGTGGGCGTTACAAAAAAAAACTGATGCCAGATACGGTTTCAGCACCCACAACTACATGAGATTCAGCTGCATTTGTTTAAAAAGTTTTCGCAAAACATTTTTTTGTTGGCCTGTGCTATCAAAAAAAGTTATGTGTAAATATAAAGGCGCATATCTACCAAAGAAACATAGATCAACATGCATCAAATTGTACAATGTTTCGCATGTCAAAATAAATTTACCAACTGTGGTAAAGTAACTGTCTCCATCGGAGCAAGATTGTTGCATTTCTGTTGCTACTTGTTTAGTGTATTTAAATTCAGATGCATCATTGTGTCTACATCGGTCTGACTTACACCAACATGCACATGCACCCCGAAAACGAAAGCCTGAGTATTTACTGGGTTCGTTAAAGTTTACAAAAACAAAAAGTTCAAGGTGAAAATGAACTGTTGAAGGATTTAAGAAATGACGACCTCTTTTCAGGGGAAGTTCGTATGGATGGAAACTTCAAAAACTTCCTCCGTATTTCTAGCTGTGATACTGATTAAATTAATGTAATTTTCTGTAGTCCACTCAACCGCCGTGTCAGTGTGTATGGAGCAATAGAAACAAGACTCTAGTTATATACGCGTCCACATTCATGGAAGTATTTGTTTATGTGATAGAATATGTTTATCTCATATTTTCTGTTGATTTTTACCGCTCTTAGTGAAACATCCAACAAACACCAGCTTCTAGCTTTGAAACATGTTGCTGTTGCTGTATGTTGGTCTATGTTTCTTTGGTGGATACGCACCTTTGGTGATTCCATTAACATTTTCAATTGAAATGTTGCGCAACAAACTGTAGTCTCATTAGTGTATGGAGAATGTATACCATAAATTGACTCTTGTAATCTGCTGCGACTAGTTCGGCTATTTATTCTAACATTTCTACCTTCTACCACCATTTGGCAGATCCGCTTGAAAATCCCGGTCACTGAATGTTCTAATATGAGCTGTAAGCGGAGAAAGCAATCATCCGCATCAATGATTTATTATCGGTGCGTTGAACATCTAGTAAACTTATTTTTTTACTTTTTCAATATTCATAGGACTTCCAAATGTTTCCTTTTAAACAAAGTTCCATACAAACCACTAAGAATGGTCTTATTATAATTAAGTTACATTACCAGTATTTTCAACGTAAGTTAAATGTCTTCCTACATTTTATTCAACCTGAGTACCTTCAGTCTTATCCTATGTCCTAAAACGTTCCGGCAATATTTCAAAGATGAATTCCACAACTTATTTAGAGTCGAAAAGTCCATATAAACATATATCTTAAACGTAACCGTTAACGAGTTATCGTTTATTTCATAATTTACATGGCTAAAATTTTACTTCAACAAATTTTATGAAATAAATCTTTTTCTAATATATTTTTATTGTTTTATTTACAAGAAATGTTCAAAATTATCTCCATTGTGTTCGATACATAAAGCCGCACGTCGTAGAAGAGAACGCTGCGTTCTTAATATGGTTGCTGGGTTATTCCTAATAATATCGGCAGCCTGCTGTATTCTTTGGCGTAAGTCTTCTACCGTGTGTACTTCAATTGTATAAAGAATCTGTTTCATGTGACCACAAAGATAAAAATCGAATGGAGTCAGGTCCGGCGAACGCTGTGGTACTACGGGTCCTCCTACTCCAATCCATCTTGCAGAAAATGTGCTCTAACACGAAGACATTGATGTATTGGTGCCCCATCGTGTTGATGCCACATTGCACGTCTAATATTTAATGGCGCATCTTCCAGTAATAAGGGTAAAGAGTTTTCTAGAAAATTTCCGTAATTCGCATCATTCAAACGGTGTGGTAGTTCTAATGGTCCAATCAGACGATCATTAAGAATAGCAGCTATCATATTAACACTAAATCTGTGTTGAAAATGCGAGCGTCTTCTTAAATGAAGATTTTCTGCAGCCCATTCCTGAAAATTGTGATAATTATTGATACCATCTCGTGTGAAAGAAGCTTCATCGATCCATCAAATATGCGGTAGGTTTTGATTATTTTGAATCCTAAACGAGCTTCAATATCAATACCTAGAGCTTGAACTCTTTGATGCTGATATGGATGTAAGCGAGCACTTCTTATTATTCTCCAAAACTGGTTTCGACATATTCCAATACGTATTGCAAGTGTTCGCACACTTAAAGACCGATCTTCTTGTAATAAATCAAGAACTTGTTCATCATCGTTTATGGCTCTACGGACAACTCCTTGGCCTACTGCATGTCTTGCATTAAAAGTGCCATGTTCCCTCAGCTAAGGATGTGAATTAAAGAAAACTGCACGCGTAGGCGGTCTTCTATTGGGATATCTTCCACGATATCCTTGTTGTGCTGCTAAAGCATTTCCATCAACAGACCGTAAACATAATGAATATCTGCATATTCTTCATTTGAAAATAACATTGGCATTGTGAATCACTTGTGAATTACGATGGGAATAAGGATACAAAGAAGAAGCCAATAACATATGTTTATATAGACTGTTTGATTCTAAATAAGTTGTTGAATTCATCCTTGAAATATTGCCGGTACGTTTTGGGACACACTATATTATACATTTATAAAAATATATCCTCGGTGCTATTTCAATTGTAAGGTTTGCAGTATTGTATATATACGAATGTAAAGTAGTGAATAATAGTGAAAGCACGCTGGGGGCAACCTTAAACGACTAACGATACCCAAACGGTAGACTTCACTTCAAACTATTTTTCTAAATTATTTATAACTTATTTATGACGATTTTAACGATAAAGCTATCCCTCGACAGCAAATTCTGTTGCTTATTATAAAGTGTTATGCAGGAAAAGGTTTACACTATTCTTAAATTCACTAAACAAATTCTGAGTGCTAACAGACAACTTTCAGAATACTATTTTTTAATTTTCGCAGAAGTATTTCAGAGAACGAAAAGCATTTCTGTCAGAGTTCTCGTATAAGCTCATTTCTTTAATTCCATTTATTATTTTTTTGTCTTGACAAGGCTGGCTGCAGATTAACAGACTTACGAAGGTCAGAATCAAACTACATCTGACACCCTCTATCTTCTGGATTACGTCAGATTCACAAGATAACTACGGGTTTTGCCGACGGGAACTATGACGGTTTAAGATGACAGAAAACCAGTCACATTCGAGACGCATACTGCGTGATATCGCAGATGTGAAGGATATTCTAGCTTCAATATCTATCGAACTAGGTTACGCACTGTTAGGTTGATATAATATTCAGATATCGGAACACACAGCTGATCTTTAGTAACTGTTGTCGTTGTGACAGATGGATATTGTCGTAGAATTGCGATAATGGCATTGAAGGGAACAGATTCATGTGAAATTGGTTTGTGAAAGTATTCGGGCAAAATGTTTGTAGTCATCCAACATGTCGAATTTTAAAGCGCAATAAATTTTTTATAAGAATGGAAGAAAAGATTAAAATTGCGATTTTTTTATCTATTAATATTTATTCAAGTTGAAACATTTGTGCTGGTAAGATTTAATACCGAAGAAAAGGAATTGCCCTACTGATGATGTTAAATTAATTTTTCTTGAATATACACTTGTATCAGTTGCTGTTTTGGTGAATATATTTCTTATTAATAATACGAGGTGGTAGTGGGCTAGAGGTTAGCGCGTTAGACTTCTACACTGAAGATCCTGGGTTCAAATCCCAATACCGTAAGCTTTCATTGTAGATTGTCTACAACTGGATGACTAAAATTAAATTTTGTTGTGAAAAGCTAGACGATAGCCTCCTCAGTTGTTGTTCAAAAAATACCAGAACTTTTTTTGTTATGTTTCACTCATAAAATCTCAGCCGCCGAATATGCACCTCCGCAGACAATAAGCATAGGCGTAACCAATCAACCAGCACCAACCAATACAAACCCAGCACACGAACCGAGACTTCTTCCACCACTCAACCATGGCTAAGATAATCCCTGTAAATACCGGATCCGACAGTCCAGCACTTATTACGGTTTGATAAAGCTACCTGCAGCGGTTAGCGAAACGTCAGGTCCAATTAATTTGACGACGACTCGGCCTGAGCCCGAAGAGATGTCTTCATTAAGTACAAACCGCGCAAGCCTAAAACTTTTTTTAACAGCGACTCTGCTATTGTGCAGTAGGCCCGAGTCATCTATCTTCTCCGTACTGGGTTAATCACTGAATTCAGTAACTTTTGTGTGGTGTGCATGCCTAATACAATCGACCTCCGGTCAAATGCGAGATTCGTTCTGTGCTCCGATTCCTCCAATATGGAGAATACTGCATTAATAGTAGTGATGTGTAAAATGGCGTTGGAAGTTTCAATAAGAACGTGTTAATGTTCATGATGGGAAAGGTCGGAAAAGAAACTTTGTGGTGACTGACGATCTTGTGGAAAAAGTTGACAAAATGGTGCGACACCGCCGTCGGTTTACCGAGGTTTTTTGCCCAAATTTTTAGGTCAGCTTTTAGGAGATAGTGACGACAAACTTAAGTTATCACAAGTTTTGTGCATGGTGGGGTCCAAAACGTGTCACAGACGTCAACAAGTCTCAGCGAATCGCGTCTGCCTTAACGTTTTAGCAGTGATGCCACGAGGAAGACGATTTGTTGGGCGAAATTATAACGGGAAACGAGGCTTGGATGCAGTTTGATAATGTTGACATAAAAGAGCAATCCAAACAGTAAGCGCACACATGTTCGCTTAACAAGCCAAAAAAATACAAACAGACCTTGACCAACAGAAAACTCATGGTAAGTGTATTTGCTGACCGTAGGGGAGTTCTGTTGACTGAATTCATGGAACTTGGGACGACTATCAATACAGAAGCAGAAGCAGTCTAGCACCTACCAAGAGTATTTTAGAACAAAAGAAGAGGGATGCTGACATCAGACCCTGCTCCATTATTTCCTCAAAAGTTCGCAAGTGACTTACTTGATCGCCCACCATACAGCCCAGGCATTACGCCGAGTGATTATCATCTCTTCACTCAGATGAAAGTCTGCTTGGGTGAATAGAGGTTTGAGACCGATGAAGAGCTGCAGAAATGTGTGCTGGATTGACTGTAAATCAAAAGTTAGCGCAGCGATATGACAAATGTCTCAATCGGGTTGGGATTGTGTAGAGAAGTAGGTTAAGAATGTATCTAATTTCTGCGTATATTAAATAGTATTTCATGACTAATGCTTATCTATACCAGTTCATGGAAACTTTATAAAATAGTATTCCTAATATAACTACACCAAATAGTATTAAAAAAAACTCCTTGGTATGGTTTCGGAGCGTCGTCATGTATAAAGATTCTTGAAATTTTTAAGTGTGTGTTTACTGAAGAGTTCTTTTTCTTCGGTAGGCTAATATTTGTTTTCTCCCAGATTATGTTTATTACATTGAGTCTCTCCATCGTATCTGAGGTCTTCCGACTCGCATTTTCCTCTCGGTGACTTGTCTCTTTTCTCCCATTCTGGATATATGGACGTCCCACTCGCTTCTAATTTGAAGCCACTCAATAATGGATTGAACTTGCAATTGGTCTTGTATAGGTTGATTGGGTATGTGATCCCTTCTGGTTTTTCTCCCTATCTTCGTAAATGTTGTCATCTCTACAGTCTCTAGCATTTGTTTTGTCCGGGTGGTGTCGCTTTGCGTTTCTGCCACATATGTTAGTATATGAAGTACATGAATAGTTAGGAATGATAAAACTAGCTCTAAGATAGCTGACATGTTTGCTAACAATTAATCAGAAAATTAAGAAAGTTTGGTTCGTGAAAAAATAACTGAGTATAGGTTTCTTCCAACACCTTGAGAAACTGTTCATCGCACGCTAACACGCTTACGCAATAGAATCTGTTGCGCAACAGACCACGTTCTATCTATTGAATAGATAGAACGTGGTCCGTTTCATCTAAGGCGCATACGCGTGGCCGTGCGATGAACGGTTTCTCGAGGTGTTGGGACAAACCCATAGTCTGTCGATTTGAAAATTCAGATAAAAACGCTACCCTAAAAACCAGTCAAGACAATCGGAATATCCGTTACCAAAGAAGTCGCTTTGTGTAACGTTAGCTGGAAAAGTAATTTTTTAAGACAGTAAAGGGTTACCATTGATAGATTATTTTTCAAGAGCTCAAGAATGACGACAGGGTGCTAAGCTAAGCACTTCGAACAAGCTCCACCAAAAGTCCAGGTTTACTAAGTAAATATGATTTTTTACTAAGACAATGTACGTTCCCATACAAGTGTCGTTTCCATCGCAAACCACAACGATTTGAAAAGCGATTTGGTGCCATATAGCTCCGTCTGACGTTTATCTATTTCCACAGCTAAAACAGTTTCTTGTAGGTAAGTAATCTTCAATAAATAAAAAAGTCAAAACAGCCAGTGAAGTATATTTTGCATTCTTCAAGAGTGAAAAAACAATTTAACAGCCCTAAGACACATTATTTGTTGGTTAGTTCCAAAATTTTATTAGAAAACTTATTTAGGGGTAGATCTTTGTAAATCTTGAGGTGCGTTACCTGTAGATACTAAGTAATTCTGGCGATAATTTTATTTAATAACCATATCTTTCAGTACTTCACTTGGGAATATTTTGTATGGAAAACAAAGTTAGTTTCGACCTATGTTGTAAATTAACATAGCCATCACGTTAACTGCATAAGACTGCGATCTTCTCAAATCTATTCCTACTTTTAATATTTAAACAAAAAAATTAAGGAGATAGACTACGATTAATGCAACCTCTTTTAATTATTAACAGGATTATAAAACCAAATATAATGAGCAAAGATTTACCCATATACTTCTAAACACGTCTACATTCGTGTCTAAAAGTTTCTACCGCTTTTGGGCAATTTTCTAGAATTTTCTTCCCTCATATATTCGGAATTATAGCTACCTATGTCTCTTAAAATTCTATCTTTTACGTAGCTCTATCCAACATAATTGCGGTCAAATCGAGGAATCAGCATAGCTAGAAAAATAGCACTGTCGTCCAATCTACCAATCCGCATAACACGATGGGTATGGGGCGGAGCGCCATAATGTTGAAATATGATGTTTATTGCAATGACCTCTCAGTGGAATCAGTTCTAAATGATGCCACACCCTAAAATAAGTGCAGTTGTTGTTCTTGTATAAAATACAAGGCACTGTCCCTTTTCGACAATAACTTAAATGTAATTCCTACTCAGAATCTATGTTATAAGGATGAAATAGTGATTTTTAAAAATACCTACTGCTATGAAGGTTTTTAGTTTCCTTTCCACTTCCGGCATGTTTTAAATTATTCATAATGTGGTCTTTGAAATGGTGTAACTCTGCACTGAAAGTATGTTTTTGTTGAAGTTACATTATTTAAGAAGATACATAGATAAAAATTTATTTGACAGTTGCAAAATTGTTATCAACTAGAGATAGTGACGTTATTAACATTGACGATTCATTGTAACGTTTGCATAAACGGCACCATGTGTACTAAGTACCTACATACATTTATAAATTTTGAATCTAATTATTACCACGTCGGTTAGCACTGATTTAGGGGATATACAGAGACAAATAAAAATAGTAAAAGTATTTAATTTTGTTTTATATTTTTTCGCTCTTCTGATAGTGCTTCGAATATGTGAGATATTTTCAATTTTAAATAACTTGCCTAAAAATTAATAATATGAAAACTTGTTTTGAGGTGTTGCTATTTTTATTTCTGGTTTGATTTTACACACACAAAGTTATACAGACAGTCATGGAGAAAATTTCGCCTAGAGTCCATAGTATAGTTTCCATACCTTGTTTTCTAAATTTGTCTTAGCATTCTCATTTAAAAGGATTTGTATATATCCTTTATGTGATTCCAATTTCTTGCTAGGATAAGTGATATATTTGTGGTTTCCTGAAGGTAAGTTCTATCGTTTGTCTTCAATCCATTGCATTGCATATTTTACACCGTTTGGAGTGTCCGCACCGTTCTAGAATTGTTTACGTATATGTTATCTATTCTGGAAAATTTAATCAAGAGTACAGTAAAGTTTCTTACGTTTTTCATATTCAGAAAAAAACTCCCCGGTTCGTATCACAAACAATATGCTAATTCCTGATCCTGCAAATTTGATAAAAAAGTAGTTTCTCATATAAAACAAATACCAAAAAAATACGAAGATTACAATGTATAACAATACAACATATATTTCCATTCAAATAACTAATGAATTTTTTTTGTACTTGTCAATTTTGTTGATGAGATGAAAACAAATGGGATTGAAGGTGTGACATTCACAGTCAACTCCTATTTCTATATTAAAAGAAAACTACAGTATGACAACAAAGCGCATGTATTTTATATAGGTAGTCAAACTGTCAAAATTATTATTATCTAACAAATGTCAAATTATTAGGTTGATGCATAAGCTCGTAGTGTTTTTCCTATGCGAAATTATTTATTTTACTTCAACAGAAATACGTAAATTAGGACTGTCTCCTACACACATCAATCAATATCATATTCTTCTGCATTGTTTATGACTGCCCCCATAGCCCCTAGATCTTGAAGCAGCAGACCAGGATTTTTGGCGACTTCCCTACCTCTTGCGGAGGTTAAGGGCAGCGTGATGCTCTACGTCTACAGGATTTAGCATAAAATAAGTCAGTATTAATGGGGGACGCAAAAATAATATCTATATTTATCGAAGAAGCAATATCCCGCTCAGTTCAAGAATTTTCCATGCACGGAAGTTTTACATGATTAAGTCGTTATTGTCTTCTTTGCCATGATTTGAATGAATTTGCCAGTCTGTTGAACGATCTTTCAACTGAAGAAACAATAACTGGTACTGCACAAAACTGTTTAATGGCGAGGAAGTTGTTGACTAATATACTTCGTAGTTATTTGTCGTAAATTGCGTTTAAAAGTTTAATCGGGCTTCTTTCAGTGCCTGAAACTGTTTGGTGAATACTTTTAAGGCTAAGAATTTCGTGCAGTAGGTCGTCTGAAAGGTCTTTCTCATATGCATTCACTAGTTTTGCAGCTCTTGCAGTAAATTGCCATCGTCTAAGTTCTAAAAGTTTCAAATGGCTGAAAATAATTTACATATGGTATCTGCTGCTTCAAGTCTTGTCTTAAAACCATTAATAATAAATCCAATACTGGATAAATTATGGAAATTCTGCTCAGGTTCTATAGAAATTTCCTAGTTTTCGATATATTGCGGTTGCATTCTTCCTGCTTCAGCAACTACTTTTGTCCGTGAAGAACACTTTCACACCAGGAACGTAAGTGCTGTATCTCTTAGTCTCTAAGTCTCTTATAAGTGCGTTCTCGACAGCAAGGGATATATTCCTTTACTCTCTATTACAACGTTTTCGTTGTCAATACTACTACTGTTAATATTTTGTGCCAAAAAACTGTCATTAGCAGACTTTTATAAGATTTGAAACATTCCTTTAGGCGTTTAGTTGAGTTCAGAGCTAAAGGAGTTAATCTTATAGAAATCTCTCGAAAAATGACATTCGGTTAGATAGGCAAAGCAAACGCCAATATTTTATAAAGTCGCTTTTGGTCTTCAGTTCATCTCACTTAGTTGCCCTCCCCTACAATCCCGGCTCCACAGAGATCTGTCAGTACTCTCCTCCTCTTGTGGAAGCTATGACTGTCTACCAACGTTCTGGCAGTTTTTCGATGCCACGTCTGTAGAAAGCCGATTGTTTGGAGTTGAAAAATTCCAGAAGCGAATGTCGAAGAGACAGCTTCGTCAAGGATATTTCTCGGAGACTGTTGGATAGAGAGCGGAAAAGATGGAAACCTGTTGGAACAAGATCTGGCAATTATGGTGGATTGGAATATCTTTCCAGGAGGGAGAGCTTTTAGAAAATCGCTTTTGGAATGTTAGCGGTATGCAGACAAGAGTTACCATGCTGCAAAATTATTTGATGCAGTCTTCCCGGTCAGTTTACTTGACCTGCGGCCTCAAGGTGTCTAATTGGTTGGCAATAAATCTGAGCAGTGATGGTTACATTCCTCGGAAGCAATTCATAGTAAACGACGCCTTCTTTGTCCCACCAGATGTACAACATTATCTTCCTTGCATTGCCACCAGCTTCTGCACGGAGAGTCGCTTTTATTTCAGGGTTCCACTGCTATTTCTTTTCTTGATGTTGACATAAAGGCACTGTTTTTGGTAATCAGTTACAATTTGGGGCAAAAGCGATCAAAGTTGCTCATGATGACGAACAAGTAAAGAACCATAAATGGTAACGCGCTGATTTTTGATGTTTTCGCTGAAAACGTATGGTACCCATGCACTACATTTTTAAACTTTGTCCATCGAATGCAAATGGCGTACGATGGTCGATTGGTCACAATTCATCATCATGGCCAATTCACGAGATTGATTTACCTGTATCATTGTGAAGTAAAGTGTTTACATGGTTTTCATTAGAATGTGGATAATAATTTATGTCAAAGTGGTGCTTTTTTTAAAGGAGAAAACCATTTTCTTGCTATATTTATCTATTGTCCGTTCCACACTTCAGAGTCAGTATGGGCTTTAATGCAAAGCGATGTAGCCATATTTCAGCACAAAACTGTTTGTAAATAAGTTTACACCTGTCAATCATAAATGAATCCTGCTTTTGTATTCCTGAGCGCTTAACAAGTACTAATCACGTACTAATGCCTTTTCCTTTACTAACCACATTTTTGTCAGCGGTATTCAAACAAATTTTTTGAAAAATACGTGCTGGTCATACTCATTAGCTTAAATTTGTTTCTACGTTTTTAGAAAGCATTCCTCGCTGATGGGTGGTAGTTTAATTTTTTTTTCATAATATAATAATAAAAACAACTTAAAAAAATACATGTATTTATAACAAAAAAACAACGAATATTTTTAATTACACATATAATATTTATTTACACTAAGGACTTAATAACAATTTTGTTTTACATATACAGGGCATTTCATTAGGTCTGTAACGTATTTTACATTCTTAAACAAATATTTTCTGTTATTCATTGTGGTCATTGCTATCAACATCACTAACAGTATCAATATCACTATCATTGCTAACATTTATAATAATCGGTTCGATATCGTCCAATAAATTGTCCACATTCCACATTTCGGTTTCTGTCTTTATTACGTGTTTTATATAATTTTTCCATTTTTCTGGTGTAACCCTTAAATATTTATTCATTGGGATAACTAAATAAAAAAATAGGCATGAGATATTTTTTTATAATATAATATAATTGCGGCAATATTACTCCGAAAATTTGATATTCATTGTAAGTAGATATCTTACAAACTCGGGCATCGACCATCGGCTGAGAAACATGTTGGGAACCTCCGATTTGACTAAAATACGTAAACTTAGAACATCGCTTGTTGCCGAGAACTGGCAACGTCGACAAGAAATCTCTCATAAGGATTGCACAGCCCTATCCTAGCCGTACTGACTCTGAAGTATGGAACGGAGTATAGATGGTGTTTTCCTCGTAAACAATATAACAATGACGTGAAGTGTTTTACAAATACTGTTGTCATGGAAAACAAAACGCTACGAACTTATGCATGAACCTAATATTGTATTTGTATTTTGATTAAGTGAGATCTGGGACACGAGCATGTCTATGCATTGCAGCCACTATTGGCTATTGTACAACCTAATTGTGAATATTGCCTATCTTGCGTAGTTCTAATCCCGTTACTGGATTTTAACGTGTGATACATCGCAGTGGTTCGAGCCTCCTTATCCGACAGACGGCCACTTTCAAAGTTCTCCCCGCTAGAAACATCTCACTGACCTCGGCCGAGATCGAACTCACGTCTCGTGGATCTATAGGCAAATGCGCTAACCACTGGACTACCGAAGCCATCTATCAACCTAATATAAAACTTATTCAGTTTCTAATCAGCTGTGATTGTGACCAAGGAACTATTTTTTTATTGTGTCTTATTTCCGAAATAATATTAATGAAAATTGCCACTGGATTTACGCAGTACGACCTAATATAGATGTATTGTGTCAAAAGTTGCCTGAAATGGTTTCCTCTGAAGCCGGCTTCTATTGTGCTGTCAATTTATTTAGAATTACATTACGTAATTCTGAATGTTGTAGATAGCAATGTGCAATGACCGGACGATTGAACATCTAAGGCAGTGTATGGAGAACAAATTAACCACATCCTTAAAAAATCTTTCAGAGGAGGTGTAGTTATTCTATGGAATTTGCCACAAAATACTCATCAAATGTAAGTTGTTGAAGAATTACCACACTTAGATTACCACAGGAGTATATTTTGTTGCCAGTGGTTTACAAATTACTTAAAGAATAGCCACGTATTACTTCATATAATATTTTATTAATACGAAGTTCATTTTTACCTTTCTAGTTATATAAATTCACATTCACTAACTATAATAATATGAGTTGATGACAATCTTTATGTATTTGGTGAAGCTCATTCATATTCAGTAAAGGGTGGAGTTAGGATTGCTGTTTCCTGAAGGTGACGATTGGCTCAATATTTTTTTAACAATTCGTTACTAGTGGGAGAAACATGGACAATGTTTTGACAAATTTCATAAATCAGCCACTTGACGATGAATTTCAACCTGGTTAATGTTATCAAAATAGTGCAAAATAGCCATCGCGCTTATAGACAGATAAGTTTTTGTTTGAGTTTGTTTAATAGGCAAATGCGCCAGTGTGGTTAGATTACTGGGCGATGCGGAAGGTCGGGAGTTCAAACCCCCGACTCGATCCTGGCGGGTGGCCTACCCAGCCGCTTTAAATAGTTGGGTACCCGCGTTCGAATTAACAAGAGGTAATAATGCGGTTGTCTAATGGGTGATGTTCACCATATCCTCACGTGTCATTAACTTTGCACGCGACAACTGGGCGTGACAGCAAGGATACGGGATTCCTGACCTTCCGCCTTGCAGGCTAAACCCCTTCTTGGGGTGTAGAGCTTCACTATTATTATTAATGGGCGAAGGTTTTCGGTTTGCAAGATTTTCTAATATTACTCCTTCCACTGTTTTCTAAAAGATACGACGTTTTATAGACCAAGACATACCGTCAAAGAACTGGAGGGCGATAATACACAAGATTGTGCCAATATTACTTTTCTACCGCAGCATGTTTTTAATAATATGAAAGGACGTGTAAATTTATGTTTGGAAGCAAACATAGGTAATTTTTAATGCCTGTTGTAGTCTATAGTAAACATCTCTTACCAACAATGAAGGCTATTAAAAAATGTTCTATTCGGAACCATAAATTGAGAATACTATCTGAAAAGCAATCTATAGTAAGTTGACGATACAATAAAATCTGCAAGATCCATTGAGTATAAACAAATTGATTATTTTCGTTATGTTCACATAAACCATGTATGAAATTATTTATGAATTGTACTGCAAAGTTTATTTAACTTTATGTGCTGTATTACAACTAATTAAATCAAAACCTCTTAAGCACTCTTTGCTTTGTGTTCGTGTTGGGCAATGAGCAGAGCAGAGTATATATTTTTTATATTGATTTAATACGGATATTGAGGTTTCTGATAAATATTTTCAGTTATCGCCAGCTAGACTCAATGTAATTTTATGAATTATGATATTATTAGTTGCAGATTATGTTGTACTCTCCAAGCAAAGGCATCTGCTGATGGTCGTATACTTCAGATAGATATACTGTTACTAGCTGGTCTTGTGCTCTGGATCTCTAATATGTCTTGCTTTCGCAGGTCAATAAAAATACCACATTTTTGTGTAATTATATGTTAAATATTACATTTTAATATATAAAGCCACATGAGAAGGTCCAGTGAAGTGGTATAGAGGTATCTATATTTGTAGAGCAATTTAAAGATAAACTTTAACAGAATATAAGAGATTCCTCAAACATATTTTCGAAAGGTAACCACGATGTATATCCACTATTTGTAAGTTAGCATTCAGAAGTCAATATTTTGAGTTCTTGAGAGTAAAAATTATTGTAGCAACAAAATTGTAGTATGAAAATTGTTAAGTAGTTGTATTAAAATCTGAGAGCAAAAGGAATGCCGAAGAAGATGATGATGATGACTTAAATAAAGATACATACATCATTTGGTTTCGATGACCAACGTTTATCGCAGATTTTTTTAATCATACTGTAGAAATGTATAGCGCAAACTGCATATTATTAGAAAAGTTACACTACGCGTTTATTGTAATGAGAATGTTTCATTCCTACTTCATAATTTATAAATGATTTTTGCATTTATATTTCGTAAATTACTGTTTTAAAAATATACTGTAGGTAATCCTTGCACTCAATTTAATCACGTCAAAGGATTTTAATTTCTTCCGGCCTTGTTATTTTATAACGTTACAAAGGTAAGCATGGAAATGACAACGTATTAACCTCTAAGCCTTATAACAGATTGTGCCTGGAGCTTCGTAAAATCCAAGTTATTTAGAAATGATTTACATCAAAAGAATTGTCTGTTGGGTTTGGGTCTTTAACGGCAATTACCTGTTCCTCCGCCTGCATGGTGATGAAGTCCCACTTGTTAGCCAAGTTTTTCCGCAAATTTCCCAATGCCTCCAGTTCGTAGTCTTCCAGACCATGGCGCTGCTTATTCCTGAGTGTTCTTTTTGCTAAGTAGATGGCGTACTCCACGTTGTCTGGTGGTCGGTTCTGCCATGGCCAATAGTATGGGGACTGAAACAAGGTACAACAGTGAGTTGAAGAGTATATGACACATTAAATAATTTCGTTTGGACTTCTTCATATTTGTTTTAAATGCAATAGTCTTTATGTTTAATTAATAATTACAAATATACAGATTTTTAGCAGTAACACAGAACTGTAGAACGACTTTTTTTTATAACAGCCGTATTGCCTATATGTGAGATTAAGTATTGGCTTAGCATAACGAATGGGAAATATACTATTTATTTTTAAGATTCTGGAAATGGTATTGAATAATTAGCGTAACTTGTCAACGAAAATAAAATACAAAGAGTAATGGCATTTTAAATCTTGTTACTGAAAAAGTTTGCTACAAAATTAAAGTTTCTATACCTGCAAAACGCTTTTTAATATTTAAGAATAGAGTAGTAGCCCCATTAAATATATGAAAATATTTTATTGGTCTATAAACTTCTACAAGCACAACTTCGAGCACACATAAATCAAATTAAATAAATCGATAACAAATAATAATAATAATGTTTCATACTTATTTTCCAGGAAAAGCTAGAATTATGAAAACATACATTTCTTAATCTATGACTTTACGTTTAACTTCAATAGCGGTTTCCCCTTCGTAGTAAGTATAACGGATTAACGTTGTTGAAACGGTTATCAAAGGGGTTATCATTCCGGTATTGTTATCACTTTCGCGAATAATTAGACGGACGTATAGGACTGCATACGAAAAACGTTTAAAATAATCATGATTTCGATTTGTGTTATCAGTTTTTTCTTTGGACTGTTTTAGTCCGCGAGCAATATGCCTGTTTGCATGCATTTTTGTTTCTAGTTTCAAGCTCGTGAGGTAGCGGACCTGTCTCTCTCGTAAGTTAAGGCCTGCAGGCTGGTTGGCAGCAGCTAACTCACTTCTATTCTAATCGTTTGCAATATCTGACGTAAGAAAGGAACGTGATTTTACCTTAAAAGAAACATTTTACATTTTAGTACAATATGATAAGTTGCCGAAAATAAACCAGGGGAATGCAACAGTTTCTTGAAAATCTAAAAAAAAACGTGTTGAAACAGAAGCCGCTGGATAGAAAAATGACAATTGATAAATACGATAGAAGTGGAATCTTTATTAAAGCTCTGGTTCGCTAATCTCCGTGGACATGATGCACGTGTACGTGGCTTGTTGATGGGCCAGTAAGCGGAAAAACTTGCGAAGAAAATGGGAAAAGAGCATTACGTTGTAACGGAACGATGGTTTCACCGTTTTTGTTTTCATTATCAGTCGGATATTGTAATCAAAAATCCCGAATCCCGATGTGAACACATTAAAGTTTAATGATTGAACGGTGTACATTGTATATTGAAAAATTAATATTTGTTGCTGATTTAGTTTTTTGTGTGTAGACCGGAAAAATGAAAACCCCCCTGGTCTAACTTTCTTGTTAGTGTTTTGAATATAATTATAATTTAATAAAGTATTTTGCGATTATAGTCCATAATCGCGTATTATTACTGAAATATGCACAAATTTTATTGGGTAACGACAGTTATCAAGCATCAGTGGTTGGTTTGATCACATAATATATGATTGAAATAGTTAAATTAATTGTTTCAAATGTGTACTACGGTGTGCTGATAAAGTTTCGTACAAAATTAATAGTTTTGTTCAAGTAGGACCAAATTTTTAGTAGCGAATGTTTAAATCCCTACTCAAATGCTATTTCCAATCAGCAGGTAGCAAGTAATCTATAATCAATAGCGTTGGTGCTTGTTGGTCTGTGGTCAGGCCCGTATTTAACTTTCTTGGCAATGGCAGTAAAATTTGGCGATGGAACTATTGAAACTGAGTATAATTATAATATATATTATAAAATGTTATTATAAAAGTATCTAGGTAAGATGAAATTTGAATTACCGGATGACCAGCCGTCTATTCCCTGAATATCTTAAAGTTATAATGAGTGCTGTTGTCCACTAACGATGTAGGTAATCATGTTAAATTTGTTTTGCAATATGAATCATTGGTTTTCGAAAGTATGTTAATTTGGTTATTGGTCTGGGTAAATTCAGTGGTAAGTTTGATTAATCGCAGTTACATCATGGCTTTCTGGAGACCTTCCTAAATCGACGATAATAATCAAACTATGGAAATTGTAAGCCATCATATCGACGAAGACACAGATGTTGTAAATAGTAGCAGTGAAAGTGAAAACATAAATTTATGTGCAAAATCTTCCCGTTGAAGCGCAGCAAATAATTTTAAACATTTATAAAAACTTAAATACGAACTCGGGCAGGCAGTATGGCATTATAAAACGTATTGCAGAATTGAGACCAGTCCCCTACAATACACTGAGAAAAATTATAAACAAAGGGCGTGTTACACACCGAAAAGAACTAATCGGAAATTTTCTAGGATTGATGTAGGAATCAGGGAAACCGTAAGAGGTACTATTTATTCATTCATTTATAATCGTGATCCTCGCTTGACCGTTTGCGCAGTGCCGAGGCGGTGTGAGGCAAAGCTAAGCTAGTTTTTGCTACGCACAACGGGGTCCTACTCTGCGGGTTACCATTTTGGTGCGAAACCGCGCTTGACTTGCCTGGTGTGTGCGTGGATGTTGTTGTTTATGGTCTTATTATTCCTCAAATGCGACCGTAATCCGAGGAGTGCCATTAATTTGATCCCCAATGGCAAATGGAGACCGAGACCCACTACCGACCACCCAGGGAATTAGAAAAATTTTCGACCCCTAGAGTGATTCGAACCCGGAAGCTTTAGGACTATTACATCCAAAGTCTGGCTGTCTTACTACTGAGCCACCCCAGCTCGCCGTAACCGAAACATTTCAAGAAATTAGATAATATCAAATGTACTTTTCTTACAAAAGTCCAAAAACATTACGGTGTTTGATAACAGATATGGGTTTTAAATATAAAGTTATAAGTAAATGGCATATAATGGAAAGGGATCGCATTGTACCGTAGGAAAAATTTATCAATCATTTAGTTAGATGACACATGGTATGATACTCATGACGTCATCAGAAAAGGTTGGACTGATAATTCAATGAAAACCGTCATCGATGTTCCACCTCCTAGGAAAGCGCATAATAATTATCCATGCTGGTAGTGAAAATGGTTTCGTTAACAACTGCAACTGTGTCCGATCGTAATGATGTGGAGCACTTTGAAAACCGACGTCAGAAAAAGAAATACTTCTCATAGGTTCAGTTCTTGAAGTCAGCAGCTTAACATTAGCTATTAAAAGAAGATTTTTTGGGAAAACCCCGAAACACGTCAGTTTTGTTTCTTAGAAAGACTCCATGACTCTTTTTTAAGCCCCATTTACCCCTTTATTTTGATAGACTTCTACACCAGTTAAATGGTGATATAAAAAAATTAGTTGAAAAAAAATAGTATAAGGTTAAAAAAAATATGAATTAATTTTTAATTAAAATAAAAATATCGCGAAAAAAATTTCCTAACGGAAATGTTCAAATTGTCCACCATTAACCAATTGGCATTGAGCAGCATTGTGTGAACACATGTTGTGGTATTTATAGAAAATTTACAAGCGTGTACCTTTTTTTATTTGGCTCATGCTATTATTTCTCGGAAATTGTTGTTTTGTAGACGCGGTGTATGACAAACTAGTCATGCACAAGAATAGCAATTTACATTAAATTTACTTAAATTTTTATTTCCATTTATGCGGATTTTGTTATTCGGTTCATCTAGAAAGCAGACCGATGCGGAATCGTATTTATATGCAAATGAAAACATGAAAACCGAGTATCAAAAGCGAAGATAATACAAAAATTAAAAATTAAACTTCAGGAAAATTGGTTACCAACAATGTAATTAGGCCGGTACTATGCATGACGTTACTAGTAGAGACTGGCTTATGTTCTCTTACAATGTCACAATATGTATTATTTTTTGCTGCAACCCAACCCGAATAATCTAATGTAAGCGTTTGTAACTTTTTTACTTATTAAAAAATTAGATAGTATACAAATTTAAACCTTTGGAATACAGTTCAGGACAAGATTAAATAAACTTAATAATAAATAACGAAAATCTTAGATGCTGTTAATGAAACTAGGCAAATATGTTCTGCCAAAAGGTAACACACAGGGCGACCAGTTCAGTTCAACCACTCGCAATATCTTGCTTATTTTGAATTATACGAAATAATACTTTCCAAATTAAAAAGGAAACTGAAAATTAGATTTTGAATAATGAAAACTAATTAGGTTCGGTCAACCAAAATAGCTAATTATTGTAGCACTTAGTGCGTTCTGATTTAAAAATGTTTGATAATCCAATAACGAAATGGTTTGTCAAAAACTTTTACTGCCTTCCACTTCGTTAGGGAAGCGAGTAGTTATTTTTTTAACAATCAGTGTAGATTAGGAAGTTAGTTAATAACAGCTAAGATTTATAAATGTGTATTTCATATGTTTCTAACAAACGATGCTCATTTGTAGGGTACTATAAACATTTTTCTTTAAAACAAACATTTCACTGTATTTCACTAAATACGCAGGAACTTTTTTAACTCGATTTGGCAACGCTACCGATGTGGTGCAGTCGCACCGCATTATGACCTGATCTACTGTTATACCCTAATGTTCGCGGCAGATACCAATACGCCTCGAGCTTTCTGGATTGAAAATACGCGAATATAAAAGCAGCGGCAGCGCGTCAGTTGTTAGTTGTGTCGTTGTGACTGTGTTACATAAGAGAGTTCGTCAGTTCGAGTTCAAACGTTGAAAAAAATTATTGTATATTTACGTACACGTTTAGTAAACATGAATAGATTTTTAATTCGAGGCAAACGTAAGCTTTACGACGAAGAAGCTTCTACTGCATCAGAAACGCCCAGTACCAGTGTTATAAAATCAAAAGCACGAAAATATGACCAAGCATACTTACACGTCGGTTTTACAAGCAATGAGATAGGTGCTATATCAGATTCTGTCAGGGAGCTGCGCTAGTTGAAGACTTGCTATCGAGTTGTTCAGAATTACAAATGATGTTATTGTAGGTGCAAACTTGCAGTGGAAGATTGTATTGGAATTTCAAGCCATGTCTGGTAGATATGACAGTTTATAAGCACTTGTAAAAAAGGAATTTCCAGGAGTAGTCTGGACACACTGCATGGTTCACCGCTTTATTTAAGCTTTAACATAAAAATCGTTAAGTACTGGGCTAAATATTATTTTGATAGTAGTTATTAATGTAGTTAATTATTTAAAAACCCCACCTCTAAAATCAAAGATTTTCGCTGCTGTTTGTGCAGATATGGGAGCTGAACATATATCATTGTTGTTTTATTCTTCATCCAGATGGTTGCCACGCGGTGAGGTGTTCAAGCGCGTCTACGAACTGAGAAATTAAATAGCGATATTTTTGAGCCAGGAGGGTTATAAGCATGCGGAAGAATTCTACGACAATTTATTTCTAATGAAGCTCTCCTACTTGGTAGACATATTCGAAAAACTTAATTCATTTAATCTTCTACTTCAGGGAACTAATACAAATATGTATATTTGATTTAAGTGAACGCTTTCTGTAAGAGAATACAATTATGGAATAACAAATTAAAGAACAATTTCTTTCATATGATTCCCCCAATGTGTGAACTTATCGCCGGAAGAAAATCATAAAAAGTTGTTGCTAAAGACAGTGGAGGGTCATTTAAAAAACTTGAGCACTACTTTCAGCAAATACTTTTTCGAACAAGACATTAAATTGGGTGACTGGAATTGGGTAATAAATCCATTTGAAAGTATACCTACCGGCCTGTCTCTCCAAGAAGAAGAACAACTGATAGATCTTTCTTCAAGTACCGCAGAAAAATAAAATTTTGTTATTAAGTCATTAACAAATTTTTGGAGTGAACTGTCTTGTAACTATTATCTTATTAAAGCGGAAGCGTTTTGGATACTGTTACCTTTTCCTACTTCTTACCTTTGCGAAAGTAGTTTTGCCGTTGTAGCTGCTTTAAAGTCTAAATATAGAAACAAACTTCAAATCGAAAAGGAGCTCAGAGGGTCTGTCTCCAATATCAAACCAAACCTGGACAGGCTGTGTACTTGAAAGCAGGCACATATTAGTTATTAGATCTATACCTTCGAAATGTTTTATTATTTTAGTTATAATGCTTTCGTTATGATAAAATGTAAAAATTAATTCTGATGTCTTGTTCATTTATTCGACGCCCCCCCCCCCCTCCATACAAATCCCCACAGTTTGGGAACCGCTGTTCTACGGAGAATTCTGTCGAATATTATAATAGCAAAAAGTTAAGCAGTTAACTGCAAGTATTCTGTGTTAAAAATGTTTACTTCTGTGGAGACCTGGGAATCATAACTGTACTTCCTTAAGTAAGTGATGCTTCACATGCAACCATAAAGCAAAGAAATAAGCTTTCCGATATAAAGTGCTGTATACATTACATTTCTTGTTTGTTATTTTTGTAGCTGAAAATATAATATTATCTTCTTCTTTCCGTTTTTAACCTCTATCTGGGTCTTCTCGAGTTCAATATCCCTTTCCACTCTTTTCTGTTCATCCAAGCTCCTTGTTGGATTTCCCACTTTTGTTTAAGGTTTTCTACTTCCTCATTATAACCTGTTCCTGGCCGTCCTCTCTTTCTTCTCTCTCTTGGTTGCCATTGCTTTTTTCGGGAGTCTGTTGTTGGCCATTCTTTCTTCTAATTTTAAAAAGTTCTACTTGTTCTATAGTTGTAAGGATGTACACGACCAGAATATTAATTTAAAGCAAAATAATACTGTACCATCATATCCCGGGGATATTTTGGGTAAAGCTTGCACATGCACATGTCAAAACTCTGGCGTAGTAATAAAATTAATAGACTGCAGACAAATTTTGTCTGACTTATTGACATAAAGATATAGATCAAGCATCACGTAAAAACAATAGTTCGACAGAGATACGATGAAGAATGGACACAGAACAGTGACAGCAAACTGAAAGGATTAAACCTACAGTATTGTCAAAAAAAAAAAAAAACAGCAGGTACTCCTTCAAGAAGACATTCAACTGTAATTACTAGACTGCGAATAGGACACACCCGATCCATATCCAAGTGCAATGTACCAAATACAAAATAGCAAGAGATCACCATCTTAAATCGAACTATATAAATGAGGTTTTGGCATGTAATACTGAGGCTGAAGCGCGAGTGATAAATTTTTTGACTGAAGTGAAGCTACTAAACAAATTGTAAATGTATGTGTAAAAGGACTGTATCCAGTGCTAATGACCAATGCTGTCGATGCACTTAAAAAAAATAAAAAAAAGATATAGATCATTTTACACCCAGCATTTTACACTATGGTGATTTATTATAAGTTTCACCAATGTAGCAGGTATTTTTACAAAATCAGCTGGATTGAAAGAGGACAAAATATACAGGGTGACAATAATCTACCCGTGTTGTATGGGTAACTTTGTTATTATAAGAGTTACAGAGTCGGTTAAATTACCAAAGTTGGGCAGAATTTTGACGCGAATTTACTGCCCTTTTTAGGTGATTGACGAGGAGTTAATTACTTTATTTATTCGACTTTATTTTGAGAACCGCCCATCTTCGATTGAGGTTCCGGGAGGCTGACATTAACCAACGAATTACTTATCTAATTTACAGGAATTTCC
>JABXWE010042919.1:0-10454 GCA_014611495.1 Limonius californicus | reverse complement strand
GTTAAGATTGCTTTATTAACACAGAAACGGTAATTTAAATTGCATAAAACTTTCACAATCAGATATTCCTTATACCATTTCCATAACCGAATATTTTCTTAAAATGTCAAATTTTTTACTAAACAATAATACTCTCCATTATACCCATGCTATATAAAAATAAAGGTAAAAGTTTTAATTAAAAAGCAAACGGAGGTGCCTAACAAAATATAGTTTTTCTGCTTTGGAGCAGTTATACTTATTACTACGAGTAAGTTGGCTGTCGTGCAAACGGATGGCCAGTGTCTTGGCCAGCGAGCAACCGGTAATCGAGAAATTGGTGGCTAGCAAACGGCGGTGAGGAAGCGGTGGCGAGCAAATGACCTAGAACCTGTCGCTATATAAGATCTGTGTAGGTGGGTATCCTACACTGGAGATCAAAAACGCGCATGTTGGCAGGCCGCAGAAAAGATGGTTAGATGACATCAGGTATGTTACTGGACAATCTAGATAAAAATGTAAACGAATAGAAGACGCCTCTTCATCCACTAGTGGATGGTTAAAGGTCAAGAAAGAAGAAGAAAACACTAGGATAAACTGTGTAGTTACTAAAGTAAAGTTGGGTAACGCAATAGTACAAACGGAACAAAATTATTTACTAATATCTGTAAATAGTTCATTAGTATTTATGTACAATGTCCAATGTTCCAAAGTCAACATGAACAACCTATACTAATTCTAGCGGCCGCCAATATTTATAAATACTTGTTATTATTTGGTATGTTTCGATGCCCCGTGTGTCTCTTTTTTTGTTACAATGAATACATATTAATTGCATGAGAAAATACAGGTTATTAAAGGGATCTACAGCGGCAATACAGTACGCCAAACAAGAGATTCATTTGCAGTTGCTTTTCCAAATAGTCCCACTCCAGGCACTACTACAATACACCGAATTGTGCAGAACTTTGAGAAAAGGGATGTTTGTCTCCCAAAAATCACAAAAACCGCCTCAACGTAAAATTGAGAAGCAGGAACTTGAATTAAGAATTTGTGCTGCTGTAGAAGATAATTCGTGCCAGTCTTCCAGACAGATTGCTGAACGGGTTAATTTGCACCATACTTCTGTATTAAAAATTTTGAAGCAAAATGGATATCATTCCTATAAATTGTCAAAAACTCAAGAAATCTAACCCGCCGATCAAATAAGACGAATGCAATTTTGTGAAGACGTAATGGAGATATGATATAATAACTTAAATTTTCTAAGGAACGTTCTTTTTACGGACGGATCAACCTTTCCAAACATTATAATTGGAGTACCCAATACCCACAGAAACTTAATGTTTGGAGTAGCATGCTGGGCGATAATATTATTGGCCCTTTTTTATCGAAGGAAATCTGAATGGCCAAAAATAGCTCAACATTCTTCAGAACCAAGTAATTCCAGCTTTGTGTCAAACACCAGGAGTCCAATTTGACGAAATTTGGTTTCAACAGGATGGCTGTCCTTCCCATAATACATTGGCAGTACATAAATATTTAAACAATATTTTTCCCAATCGTGTAATTGCAACACATGGTACAATCTGTGGGCATCGCGATCTCCAGACTTATCTCCACAAGATTTCTCTCTGTGGGGTTATATTAATATATTTTACAATCGTTTGGGCTACTGTTTGGCAGAAAGAGGAAATTTGTTCGAATTTTTATTATAAAGGATTATGTTGAAATTGTAATCGTTTGGGTGTTACTGAATACTTGTTTTTGTTCAACTTTATTATTTATTCGTTTAACCCACTCCCTGTTTTAAGACTTTGGCAGAGCATGATTTTTTAATACTTTAATTTTTTGGGTTAGTTAGACTGTTTTTAAAATTATAACACATTTATTACAGTGTTATTGATTACGAGTAACTAAGTTAAATAAATAATATTTATCTACTTTGATTTAATAATAGGTCCATTATGATACCGAAAACAGTTCAATAATGGAGGCTATTATTAAACTGTTTTTGGTAATAAAATCCTCTATTATTAAACTGTTTTTGGTAACTTTTTGGTTTTTAAGATTGGTGACATTTGCTTTCACTTTGGTCATAAAACGACAAATGTCAGATGTCGAATATACATAACCACAAACTCTATCAGAAATTTTGAATTTCTACATAACAAGTATCTCAAAGTAGATAAAATAGTATATTATACTCGTTTCATAACGCGCATTGTAGCACTTCTTCCATTGGAGCACTCCTCGCTACGCTCGTCGTGCCCCAAACCCACGCGTGCTACAATAAGCCCGTTATGAAACTCGTATAATAATATACTATAGTGCCATTACTTTCCTAATCATTAATTGACTTGACAGTAGTGTTGTTGTTGTTATTGTTTGTTTATACAGAGCGAGATCTTGGTCGTGCAGATCTACTTGGCATCTCTCAGATCACTCAGATCATGTAGCTCATTGTACCGTCACACTAAGACAGTAACTGTACTATTACTTTTAAAAAACAAGGTGCATAGTGTAAAGGCATAACTGTCGTGCATGTCCACATGTTCCTAATAGCAGCCACCAATCTGTATGTAGGTATAGATACGCAATACGTTCGCTAAAATACGCCCATTTTTAAACGGTCGTAAATTCACAGCGAGTGCAGGGAAGCCGATAGAAAAGTTTTTATGAAGGTCTAAAATTTAGATGAGGCAAACTTCAGAATTAATTTATATCGACAACCGAAACCTAAATTAAATGGAGGTTGTATACATACGGCCACGGTGAATAGAAGCTTAGTAGCTAATTGAACACGTGCGTATGAATTACTTATTACAAAATGTAATAGAGGGTTTGTTAAACTAACACGAAGATGAAATGCACATATCATTGTATATGTTTCATTAATATGAAGGATGTTGCCCAACCGATCTTTGCACGTGATTACGTTAATTAGGCATCTACATCATTTGCTTGCGTCTTCATTCTATGAAGCTTCGAGAAACCCTTTGGTTGTATAATACAGAATCTAGGTTTCAATTACTCGTAGCACTTTCTTAATAGCTGGATTGCTGACACGTACCTAACACGATTGGTTTTAGAAGTTGCTAAATAGATGTTGAACAGATAGTTCTGAGATAAGCCAAACTACTTGCAAATGATATACGTAATGAGTTCTCAGGGAAATTCAATTAGAAAAGGCGTTTACGGCAAACAGTTTTCTTGCCGTTCTAAGGCTGCTTCTAATTTCTACGTATTTATTTGAGAGGGAGAACAGCCGTTAAAAATCCGATGTTCCGGTATTGAGAATTGAACCCCCCTCTAGCCTATGACCGCCTCCTTTATTCAGTAGATTCCAATATACCTAATAATAGGTATACACAAAAATTATGAGTAGGTACCCAGGAATTTAAATATAATAATAAAATCACTCATGCTTATTGGCAACCTAAATTACTTTGAAACTAAAGTGTTAAATTTTTTTAATATATATTGCTTCGGCTACGAGATTATTAGCAATGTAGCATTATGTTAAGTTATACGTTAGCAACATATTATTACAGTAACAAAAATCTAAAATGAAACGTTAATCTACATTTTAACTAGTAACCTACCCGCATAACCAAAGTTAAATTTGACTGTCCACAACGTGATCATTTCTTAACCTGGAAGGATGACCTACCCAGGGTAACTTAAAGGCGGCCTTTGTTAATCCGTAGTGGTTACCAAACCTACAGTATCCGTTACGTTTAACTTTAAGTTGAGAAATAGATATCCTAAATAGTTAACTTTATCGCAACCGGAAAGGTTGACTTTTGGCTAACTTTCAAGTGCACATTATAGCTGCATATATTTAAAGCGACCTATAGTGGATACTTTTTGATAACATGCTCTATAACAGGTTTTAAAAGTTAACGAAAGATAACCGTTGTAAGCTGATAATAGTTGCACATACTGTAGGAATAACTATATTGCAAATAGATTTAAAAGTATTCGTCATTTTAGCTACTGACCGAATATCTTATTACCATGTAATTACTTTTAAAATTATTTACATCTTGAACCTAAATGTAATGTTATTATTGTTTATTTCCCTTTTTTCAATTACTTCCTTACAGAAATGGGTAACACATACAGTAAAAATACAACTTTCTTAACTACCATAATGCTAACTCTGAAGATAATCCTTTCTTACGTAAAAAGTGACCGTTACATTCTTGCGGCATTTGTTCAAATGAGTCCTAAACTGAAATTTAAAAAAACTGGAAATATATATGAGTCTTCTAAATTACTTATAGATTAATCATAGGTAATTACGTTGTCTGCTATTCGAGTAGAACTAATTTTACTTTAAACTTTCTGAAGAGGTTAAGTAAAATAAGGGATTATCAATTCCATTATGGTTATTTAGTATTATAGGTTTTACAACAACAAGATAAGTGACAATTTTAGTCATTTATAAATACAATTACAAAAAATATAAAAGCGGCTGTTAATGTGGAATGGTCTACAACGTAAATTATTAAGAGATACACCATCAAACATGCGCTGTATCTCCCGGGGTTTCTTTCTTAAGCCATTAGCATTTGAGAAGCTTGGTGGATTGCCATCATTTTAAAAGGAGTAGCATCCGTTTTTCGTTACAGTTCCCAGCTTAAAGAGTGCATCCTGTCCAATAATTATTAAAGTAAATTTTTCTTTTAGGCAAATAATTTTATTAAATGAATAGTCGAATATGACAAGAACTCATTTTCTTATATTTTTTAGTTTAAGGTCCTAGCAGGTAGTGTTAACGTTGGAAATACAACTAGAACGATCTGGTCTAGGCTGGGGACACATGACGTCATTATTGGGGTCCATCAAAAGTTCAAGCTGCAGAGCTTTAATATAATGGGAATGACCATTGGTATGTTACTTTTGTTAATATGACTTCTTGAATAATTTCAATTATATTTACTTGCACAAATATAAGCGAAAAGCAGTTTAACACTAGAAAATGTAAGAACGAACTAGATATGTCCAGCAGATAATGTTTGTTAACAAAATATGATTTCCTTTCTCTTGCAGTGCGAGATCGTTTCCGGTGCTACAGAACTGGACATTAAGTATCATCCGTCAGCCACTTGCATCCACTGTAGGATATAGGCCTCCTCTAGATCCTTCCATTTTTTTCTATCTTGTGCCTTGTTTATCCAGTTACCTGCTATTCTTCGTACATCATCGCTCCATCTAGTTGGCGGTCTGCCTCTGCTTCTTTTGTCTTCCCTAGGTCTCCATTCTATAAGTCTTTTGGTCCATCTATTATCGGTCATTCGGGCTATGTGGCCTGCCCATCTCCATTTAGCTTGCGTGATAAGTTGGATAATATCGATTACTTTCGTTCTCTGTCTTATTATAGTATTGGGTATCCTATCTCTTTTCGTTATTCCAAGCATCGCCCTCTCCACTGCTCTTTGGGCCACTTGTAGTTTTTTTGCTGATTGTTTTGTTAGACTGAGTGTTTCAGCACCGTACGAAATCACGGGCATGATACATTGTTCATAGACTTTTTTCTTCAAGCAAATAGGCAAGTCTCCTCTGAGGGTGTCGCGCATCTTACCAAAAGCAGCCCACCCCAAACTTATTCGACGGTAAATTTCGCATGTTTGATTGTCTTTGCCAATTCTTATTTCATGGCCTAGGTATTTGTATTCGTGAACCTGTTCTACCTTGTTTCCAACAATTTCCATGGCATTATTGGGAACTAGATTTGTCATGAACTTGGTCTTTTCAAAGTTGATATTTAAGCCAATATTTTCCGATGCTAGTTTTATTTCTGTAAGCATTTGTTGAGCTTCACTAAAGCTATCCGTTGTTATTACAATGTCATCGGCAAAGCGCAGGTGGCTAAGGTATTCGCCATCGATGTTTATACCTTTTCTATCCCAATTTAGTTCTTTGAAAGCATATTCCAATACCGTAGTGAAAAGTTTAGGAGAAATTGTGTCCCCCTGTCTGATTCCTCGTTCTATTCTATATTTGTTTGTAGATTTGTGGAGTTTGACACATGCTGTGGCGTTGTTGTATATATGTTTTATCAACTGGGCATATCTGTAGTCTATTCTGCTTTGCTCCAACGCTGATAATATTGCCGATAGTTCTACAGTGTCGAACGCTTTCTTAAAGTCGATAAATACCAACACTAACGGTTTATTGTATTCTATTGATCTCTTAACAAGAGTTTTAATTGTTTGCAGGTGGTCGTTTGTTCCATATCCACTCCGAAAACCAGCCTGTTCTCTGGGTTGGTAGAAGTCTAGCTTCCTTTCTAAGCGTTTCGTTATGATTTTCGTAAACCATTTGTACATGTGGGACAGCAAGCTGATTGGTCGATAATTTTCGAGATCCGATATATTTCCTTTCTTGTGTAGAAGAATGATCACCGCATTATTCCATTTTACATTTACATTTTACATTAAGTATATTCCCTATGAAAGTATGGACCCGCAAATCCGCAGAAAGACTGCATATTAAAATTCGAATTGATCTTCTTTGTGAGTACATAATATGTTGTAGGTATTTGTCTACTAATAAATAGCAATTCTTTGTATATGCATTTTGTATGTACTCAGTTAACTTTTAGTTATGTTTCTCAGGTCACTTTCTTACGTCTATATAGTAAAATTCCTTTAAATATAACCTAAAAATACCTTCTTGCAATGGTAGAAATGTTAACCACAGAGCATTACTTCTGAGTATGTTGGAGAGATACCCAAAAGACGACAATCAAGGTTAACTTTCGGGTATGTCACAGAGGTGCCCAAAAGATGACTTTTAAGGTTAGATTTTGGGCATGTCGCGGAGGTTAGCTTTTGAACATCTTCTATGGTTAACCAAAAGATGACCTTCCAGGTTGTCTTTTAGACATCTTTTATGGTTAACCTTTAGCGACTATGAGCATGCCTTAAGGTTGCTCTATGGTTAACTAGCAGGTTAAATTTTAGTTGACTGATGGTGACCTTGTATTTTTGAGAGGATTGCTTTTAATTATCTTTAGAGTAACTTTGGTTATGTGGGATAATGAATGGCTTAATATATAGTCTTTGGTTGGTGGTACGATTGGTAGGAGTTTACGGTTAGAAGATTTCTAGTCATTTTTATAAATTTTTGGATGATATGGTTATATGGTAGTTTGAAGAAGTTAAATCCGACATGATCAAAAATTGGTATACAGAACTACTTCTGCTATAAACACTATGACTTGAAAAAAAAACGCTAGTTGGTGGAGGAAATTGAAACATTAGTGTAGTTGTCGGTGTTACTATTGCTGACCCTATTCCTACTTTCGTATTTGAGGCGTCGGGGTATATTAATAAGTTATTTGGAAGTCGATCGATAATTTCTTAGAAAGACGAACAAATGCGTATGTGATTAGTTTCCAACTTGGATATTTGACAAAAACCATTAATTATATATGGTTTTAGTAAAGTCCATAGATTTGAATTTGAGAGCGGTATATTTTGTTATACTTAGGATACTATGTTGTGCTGAAGAATGAATTTGGGTTGATCTGACACAGTGTTCGAGATTGTTCCGCATTAGTTAGCCGAAGGCAAGTAGTTTTAGAATTAAAAACTAAAGAGAAGTTTGGATTATTTGGGTTAGAGGTAACAGCACAGGTATAATTAAGGGTTATTTGTTCTCTTCTGTATGTTAGTGGTGTTTACATCGCTGAACTTGTGCGGCAAGTTCCTAAACTAAGACTAAAATTTATTGTTAAGTTGTATAATGTATTCGAATAACGTAACTTAGAAAGAAAGGTACCCAAACTCCAGACAACTACCAAAACCAAAACGTTAGGCTTTATAAAATTAAACTGCGCCTTGAAAAATGTACGTGGCCTTCTAATCTAACTTTTGAAATACAACTTCCAAACGCTCTAATATCTTATTAATTCTTCTTATGTTGTTTTCTGAAAATACATTTTACTCGGGATAAAACAGTATTTTTCACTTTCTGCAGTGTATCTGACCAAGTTCTTTATTTGGATTGAATAATGGCTACCCTTGGCTTCAACATCTTGAGGTAGATTGTGTATCAGGAATTCTTCACCGTCTTGTAAGGGCATGTAAATAATCCGTCTATTTACGTTAAGCAATTCAAACGCTCACTTTCACCAGCATATGTGAAGTTCATAATCTCTGCGGATGTTATATTATTCAGAAGCAAATATTCTCCGATCTATACACACATTCAATTAGGGCACTTGAAGACCCTTGCCTTCTTCGTCTGCCTTCCATACCGCTTTGTTCTGTGCTATGTTGGTCTTGGTCCAATTATGCACTGGTAGTATTATATCTAACTGTAATATTATTTCCAATATCATATCGAATATAACTGGCAATAATTCAGGAGTTTATACATTTTATATTCACACCTATAATTGTTTCAATTTAAAATTCTGATCGATATATCTGTTATGTCTAGAACCACAATGGCAGTCTTCTAACACCTTCTTACCCAACTCAATTAGCCTTTGTTGGATGCTGATGGCCAGCGTTTACTTAACCGTATCTGAAAGGCGTATGCCTCTAGTGTTTCTAGGTGCACTTATTAATTCCTTTTAAAAGTAGCACATCCACTAATTTATATAATATGCTGCGCACGGCCTCTCCCATTTCTTTTATCATTTGAAAGGGTAACATTGGCTTAAACAATTTATATTATGCTAAGTAATTTTTGATGAGGTAGCTACATCGTCCTTCCCCTTTTTCCCAGCCTTTTGCCTTGCTTTTAATTCTTGTATGTTGCCTTCCATTATCTTCATTGCATATACACCGTTGTCCTTTATTATGACGTGCCTTGGCCACCTTATTCGATTTGTCGTTATCGTCGATAGAATATTTAGATTTTCCGAATTTCTTTTATTTCTCTATTTGTTCTTCTCCAGTTATTCCCTTCTCAAATAGGGCCCATTATCTGCTTGATTGTTTTAATTTCGAATGTTCTTAGGATATTTGCCTGTTTCTGTATTATTGTGCAGATCTTACTCCCGTACAATACTACTGGGCGCACTATTGTCTTAACTATAGATATTTTGGATGCTCTGGATAGGAGTTTAGAACAGATATTGTAGGGCATAAAAGCTTTTGCTTCCCTAGCGTATTCTTGCTCCTCCTCCCTATAATTATTACTATTAATTAAGGAGCCACGGTATTTAAAGGTTTGGACTATTTCACAATTATATTCATTCATAGTTACAGATATTCTGATCAATTCTGCCTCCTCCCTGTCTTCCCACTGTTAAGTATTTCGTCATTTAAATTATCATAAATATTAATACTATCAAAACCTTTCTGTTCTGTTTGTTGACTACTATGAAGACAAATAATCTTTTAATCTTAATGCTTATGCATTTACTGAGATAATTTCAATAATATATTTTCAATTTCAGAAATGTAAATACAGATTGTTGTTTTTGCTTTGTCGTTACACATGAAATATCAATGCTTGAAAGAGAAATTAATGTTCAAACGAGAGTATTTCAAATATTTGTATTATATCTTATTTTTGTGAGTTTTTACTACTTATAAGTACAAGCTTTAAATTTAAGGGCGCGAATACTAAAATGGGATGAGTTGGCGGTTTTCCCAATTGACTATTGTAGTGATAAATAGGGGCATTTAGAATGAATTTACAATAAAGTGGAGAACTTTGGTATTGATCGCGCACATTTAATGGAATTAAAAGGGAATTTATCTCTATTTAGCGCTTGTGCTTCCACCAACCAGGGTTCATTCACTCTCTAATTGTATGCACATGTGCAAATTCGCCCTATTGTTGGAAGCAGTTACCAATCCTGGTAATGCAATCTCATGCATTCGATTCCTGAATTCGGAATACACAGCTGCCTTTGAAATTCTATTCACTTCTCTATAATTTTATAGTTTTCAGTTGCTTGTTCATTCTTGTGGTTTGCTTTAATAATACAAATAGCTTTCTGAATCTCTCAAGTATGCACAAATACATTTAAATGATTTAAGTCATAGGTTCCCAACCTTTTTTGGTCTACCGCCCCATTTCCAAACAAAAGTTACACACCGACCCCTTTTCAGAAAAAAACAACACTCCCGACTCCCGTTCTCCAAATCAATAATGTAACCCATAGTGTTCCAACTTTTTTTGGGTCATAGCCCATTTTTTCAAACAGTAATTCGATGGCGTCCCTTTTAGGTGAAGTATACTACATTATATATTGAAAACCAAGGACAGATTTTTAAAATTACTTTATTAAAAGATATTAACCATATTGGTGTATTGCTCAAAGTTTGATTAATAAATATATATTATTATCAAAATTAACATAATATCATTAGTGAGAGGGCTGAGCTTGGTGTAATGAGACTAATTTTTCGATTGATGGTACCATATTTGTCATCAGCAATCTTAAATCGCCGCGTTCCACTATTGACAAACTGATTCTTTTCTTTATCAGTAAATTGCTG
>JABXWE010042918.1:0-21097 GCA_014611495.1 Limonius californicus | reverse complement strand
TAACGAAAACCAAATCGGTAAACTCAAAGAGTCCACTATTATCTTTAAATCCATTTATTGATAAAAACAGCTTGTTGAGGGTAGGAGGTCGCATCAAACTAGCTAACTTCTCTTACGACAAAACGCATCCGATACTGTTACCTCAAAGGCACGCTTTAACAACGCTGATAGTTGAGAATGAACATAATAAAAACTTACATTGCGGTGCGCATACGCTTTTATCAATCTTAAGAGAACGTTATTGGCCCATCGCGGGCAAGAATCTGATAAAAAAAATTACTCGAGGCTGTGTTGTTTGCTTTAAGGCAAATCCCAAGGCAGCATCACACCTGATGGGTGACTTACCTGCAGCACGTCTATCACCTGCTCCTGTTTTTTACAATTGTGGTTTGGATTACGCGGGCCCGTTCATGCTAAAGGATAAACGGTCACGTGGAAATAAATCCATTAAGGCCTATATATGTCTATTTGTGTGTTTAGCTACGAAGGCCGTACATTTAGAGTTGGTGGGAAACCTCACGACTGAAGCATTTTTGGCATGTTTCAGACGATTTATAGCACGTCGGGGAAAACCTTTGAATCTGTATTCAGACAATGCTACCAATTTTACTGGTGCTTATGCAGAGTTCAAAGAATTTTCTAAATTTATTAATGAACGGGGAGTTCAAGAACAAATTACAAATTCTTTGTCAAACGAGGGTATTGCATGGCACTTCATCCCCCCTCGTTCTCCCCATTTTGGCGGCCTCTGGGAGGCTGGGATAAAATCAGCTAAATCACATTTGAAACGAGTAATTGGCAATGCATCACTTGTCTTTGAGGATTTCTATACGATTTTGACACAGGTAGAGGCCATTCTTAATTCGAGACCTTTGTATCCCATGTCGTCGGATCGCAATGACCTTAACCCACTTACTCCTGGTCACTTCCTAATTGGACAACCTCTAACGGCCTTGCCAGAAAGAGACCTCCGAGACATTAAAGAAAATAGGCTGTCACAATTCCAACGCCTGCAACAATTAATTCAGCACTTCTGGTCACGTTGGAGCAAGGAGTATGTGGCTGAACTTCAGACACGAACAAAGTGGAAGCGGAACAGCGCAACCTTACTAAAGGAAGGAAGCTTGGTCATCATTCGTGAAGACAACCAACCTCCGCTCAAGTGGCAGCTTGGGAGAGTCTTGCAGCTACACATAGGCAACGATGGAAGCGCACGGGTTGCTGACATCCAGACTGTTAGTTCTGTGTTAAAACGTGCGGTCAACAAGTTGTGTGTGTTACCGTCTCCAAGAGCAGATTTAGTGTGAGTTCGGAATCTGCGCTCAGCTAACTATTAGCTGGTGTTACTGAATGATTTCTATATTGTTTAATTTGTTTACAATATATGTGTTTAATTTCATTACCCTTGTAACATTAGATTTTAAGAGTCATTGCAACCATTTATCAATGTTTGTCAAGGCGGCCAGTTATGTTCGAACTTTAAGTGTAGTTTTTTTTTTTTCTTTTTGAATATGCCGCTATTGACTGTTTAGACAGCGCCACATGTGGCCGAGAGAGGAGTGAGAGAAGCGGCCATGAATGTTAACATGGCGCACCACGTTGTGGTGGCATTGCGAATAGTTTGCAAATAAAATAAAAAAAAAGGAAAAGTGTCTTATTGTAATTAAGATTTAAACAGGTATCTTCGTAAACTTTACATTGTGTAAATAAATAAAAATCAGTAGTTACTTTAGATGGACTAAGAATCTACAATGAAACTATTTACTAATAAATAAGTTGCAGTTTTGGAAAAGGTACATTTATAATATTTATTTCTTGTAATTTAAAAAAACAAACAAAGAGGAAGCCGTTAGCACGAATTAGCATGTGTAGAGTGATTGACTTACATGATTCAATAATTCTTTCACGTCTTAAGTTTCTACGGTAGTTTCATATACGTCCTATTTTACTTTACCCCACAAAAAACAATGTAACGGGGTCAAGCCCGGAATTCGTGGAGGCAAAGGAAAACTTGCACCTCTTGCAATTAATCTGTTATGGAAACCTTAATCATTTAAACCGCCCTCAAAGAAGTGGAAACCAATGATATCACACCACACATTTTCAGTAAAAATTCTTTGAAATGTGCCTGCCTAATCCAATACGGGTTATCTTGTGAATAAAAATGGCAATTGTATCTATTTACACACTTATTGTTACTAAACTTCACTTTGGCAGAAGATATACTATTTATTAAAAACAGTGGATAAGTAGTAACTTCGTTTCTTGAAAATTGGTAGAAGTTTACTTCAGGTGAGTAATCGTCAATCTTCAGTAAGGAGTTGCACCAATGTGACGTGGTAAGGATGGAACCGTTTTGCTTTTGACTAAAGCCTACAGTTGCAGCAACTGCTCGTTGGCTTATATGGGGAGTACCAGATACTTGTTCGATGACTGCCGCTTCAGTTTCTACAATTGTGACATGTCGTTATCTCCTCCATTTGGTTTGGAAAACTGTCCATATTGCCGCAAACTTTTTCCAAACGGCTAAAGGCATTATGTAATGGAAGAGGTCTATCCCGGTATCTTTGTGCATATCGCCGCACTGTTAAGTCCGCCTCCCCTGTGCATTCTCACAAAATCAACATCATATCCGTTTTCTCGCTATTACAATACATTAAAACTGATTGTTATTATCACAAGAATCTATACAAATCAACAACTTTATACAAACGTTTGTTAAGTTTTGTCAAAGCAGTAGTTGACATTTGTCTGTACAAAGGATTCTTAAAGTAAACAAATATTTTATAGCTAAAAAGGAAAGCTAACTATGCATTTCATGCATATGTGGGAGGTGTAGCCTCTCCACCTGTTACAATATAAAATCATCACACTGTATATTTTCAAATTACCTTATTATTCTCCTAGCTGGTCATTAACACTAATGAAAGCAAGGAGCCCTAAATTGAACATACTAGGATAATACCGTGAGAAAGTAATTACATAACGGTTGGCCATGGAATAATAAAATAATGTCTAATGCAAGCTTCATACACCAATTGACGTTTAGGCACAGCCTTTCTAGCGCCATCTGCGCAAGCACCAGTACCTAACCGGCAGTGTTATGTTAGGTTAAGTTGCCTGGTAAATGTAAATAAATTAATTTTTGAAGAAATAAGTTCCATTATTTCAAGTTAGACGATATCAGTAACAACTAAATTACTACACTATTAAACAAATCATAACAAGCAGGTAATCATTAAAATTGCAAATTATAATTTTTTTATTTCACGGGCATTGAAAAATAAACATAAAAAACTAAAGAAGCTGTTCAAAATAACCAGCGTTTTCCCGTAGACACAAAAATACTCGTCTTTTCATACTATTAAAAGTATTTATAAGAATTTGAGGAGCTACATTGGCACACTGTTCCGTAATTCTGTTTTGCAGTTCCTCGATATTGTGAATAGGAGTCTTGTATACATTATTTTTCAGATAAGGGAATATAAAGTAATCTAACATAGTCAAGCCTGGTGATCTAGGTGGAAATTCTGGATTTGAACGTAAATTAATTATTCGATCGTCAAAAAATTCACGAAGGTAATTGAGGATCTCCTGAGCGGTGTGGGCCGTCGCGCCATCCTGTTGGAAGTAGCCTTGCTGGAGTTCATCCTCATGAAGCTGATTAATAAATTTACGCACAATATTCCGGTATCTCTGAGTAGTAACAGTTTCGTGGAAAAATATGCGTCCGATAATACGTCTTCGAGATACAGCAATCCAAACACCAACTTGTAACGGATGAAGGGGAGATTCGCGAAAAGTATGTGGATTAGCAGCACTCCACAGCCTCATATTTTGTGAGTTTATATACCCCGAAAGGGTGAACCAGACCTCGTCAGAAAAGAGCCTTAAATTTAGCAATTCGGCGTTGTTCATTAAATTTTGTTGGAACCACTGACAGTACAACATTCTCCTATTGTGATCTGCTGACAGCAACTCGTGTAAAGCAAGAATTTTGTATGGGAACAGCATTAAATCTTTTTTGACAATAGTATGGCAAGTTCCTAATGACCAACCCGTCTCTTGCGAAGGTGTACGTAGTGATGTAGTGGGCTGCTCGTTCAAACGTTCACGAACATCATCAATATTTTGACTACGAACTCTTGCCCTTCCAGCTCTATCTCTATGAGTAATGCGCCCTGTATCTCGGAATACATCAACACATCTTCTAAGTGCGCTGTAAAAATCTCCTTCAAGGACAGCAATATCTGGAAATTGTTGTCGAAATTCCTCTAAACATGGCACCGTACTGTATAGCCATTCGCCGTTCTCTCGAACACCATTTCGAAAATATGATTCAATCATAAATGTTTTGCGTTGTATTGTAAAAACCATTGCTGTTGTAATTTAATTGAATTTTCAATATAAACTTATGACAACAACAACAGTGATGACAGTTAATGAATTTTAAAGCTTGCATTAGACATTTTTTTATTATTACTTGGCCAACCCTTATGTAATTACTTTTTGAACTACAAACTTACTTACAAACAACGTTTAATTTGCACTCAAATTTAAAATAAATATGCCCGATGCAGATACAAATGTTATTTGCTAGTTCAAATAGTAAGATTTAGGTTGAACTTTTCAATCTCATAATGTACAGGGTGACTCAAAACTCCATGGAGAGACTCTTTAGTCAAAGAATTCTGGGACCACAATAATACTTGCTTTAGTCTGGGACCATGAAATTCTCGAAAATGAAATTAATCGTTCCGAATAATAATAAAAAAACTTTTCCAATTAGATATAATTTGGTAGTCTTACTAGATATCTAGGAAGCATCATTTGACTCCAAAGAAATTACCCATTTTACCCAATATCATTTTCTGAAGTTTGTCTTTTTATACTGTAAAGTAAGTTAGGCTCTTCAACGAATTCGTTTATAAGGGCTAAAGCTGATTCCGACAGTGAATCAATAATAAATGAAAATGATAATTAAAATATCACTTATTGTAGCAAAAACTCATACTCAAACATTGAATTTTAACGATTTGTCCCACACCGACCTCATCCAGGATCGAACCTGTGTGGATCTAAAGGCACGTGTCTTAACCACTAAGATAACGAAGGCCGGCCTTACTACAGGTTACAATTGTATTATTCACATCAAAGTACACTTCTATGGCCCATCTGTCTTAAAACATTAAATTTTGTAAACAAACGCTATAATCTAGCCATCAACCATGTTCAAAATTTGACAATGATTAATTAAAGTAGGCGAAACTAATAGGTTGTACTATCGAATTTTACTTGGACTGGAATAAAATAATAATGACATAAGGTTCTTGTCGATGTAATTGCATAACTTTAACCTTCATATTGATAATTTAAATGTTTGTACTATTTAAACTCGGATATTTCTACATCACATCTTGCGTTAGCTAACATTTCTATTACACCTTGGGGTTAAATGGGAATTAGTGTCATTTCTAAATTATTAAAAACTTCTTGTGAACAAGAATTAATTTCTTTCCAATTAAAAGACAATTTTTTCGTTTTATTATACAGTAAAAAATGTCTTACGTTAAAAATAAAATTTGGTATAATTTTAGTTACTATGGGTAGTGCCCAAAATATTACCATACCTTGAATCAGTTCCTTTTGATTTAGCGTTGCGATGGATTATTGTAATGTTATTTTTTCTAAGGAAAATATGTTATTAATTTGAAACTCTTTTACTGATATGAACTTTAATGTTTGGGCTCATAAACTTTATTAAATATTCACAGTTAAGATATTGCATACCACAAACAATACATATATTAACTAACTGTACAATCAATAAAAACTGTGTTTACATCTAACAACTTTCTACTATCTCTAAAACCCTACTAAGTATAACTATAAATTTTATTTGTTTTAAACAGAAGCCAATAGTTATAAGAATTTATTGTCTCTCTTTTATAGCAGAAGGTATTCTTCTTCTTTATCAATTCCTCTTTTACCTTACGGTATCGAGGTTGCCACTCATACATTCGAGAAGAAGGTATTAAAGTAATCAATTGAACCGTTAAAGAAATCATAATATTTTGGACAATTGTTTTATACTAAAAATAACCAGAAGCATATCAGACTGCTAAGACTCTTGTACCGAATTTAAAATAAATCCAAACCAACGCTTTTCTATTATTGGGACATATTGATTTTCGTGCAGGGATTTTGACGACTTAACCAAATACTGTTCAATAGACATTAGTTAAATAAATCGTACGTTCGAGGAACATGTGGTAAAATAGTGTCAATACAGTTTATAGGAACTATTTGGTAAATTAATATATGTATATAGATAGTATACACGAGATGTGTTTAATTGAAACCAATGTTTGCTTGATAAAAATTTCATTCAACAATTTAATTACAAATAATTACCGGCACAGTTAAGGCACCTATCCCATTGTTTTACTAACCGACGTATACCCTGCTCATAGAATTCTTGTGGCTGCTGAGTGAAGAAGTCTTCCACAGGTATTTGTACTTCTGCGTCAGACTCAAAATGCCGCCCTTTTAACGCCTTTTTCAGCGGTCCAAAAATATGGAAATTGCAAGGCGATATATCCGGGCTATAGGGTGGATACTATAAAATCCTCCATTTCTTTCGTTGAAGATTTTCTTTTACTACTTTAGCAACATGAGGCCTAGCATTGCCCTGCAGAAAAATGGCCCCACGCGTAAGTTTTCTCGGACGTTTACGTCCTATTGCTTGATGAAGCTTGTTCAAAATTTCATTGTACAGATTTGCATTAACATTTACTCTAGGTTCCTTCAATTCCATCAACAAGGGTTCTTCTTGGTAAAAAAAAATGTTAACATTACCTTGCCTGCAGAACGTTGCGCTTTAAACTTCTTCGGTAGTGGTGAACTTGAATGTTTCCACTGCATCGACGATAACTTACTGGATGGCACGTAGCATTGGCACCAAGTTTCGTCACCAGCAACTATTGACAGAAGAAAGTCATCACCATTTTGCCTATAGTCTATGACGTGTTGCAGAGATAAGCCCATTCGCAAGCATTTTTGTTCATTAGACAAGAGACGAGGAATCCATTGCGCACAAACATTGCTGTAACCCAGATTACGAACAATACTATGGACCGATCCTACACTCGCACCAAAAACTTCTGAAATTTCTCTAATTGAAATTCTACGATTTTCTTTTCTTTAATAAGGCTTTCCACACATGCCATATTGTTCTCTGTTAATGCAGTACGCCGTGCACGTTGTTGTGGCTCACCCATAGGCACCTCTTTTCCATTCTTAAATTTTCGGCACCATTCCTTCACAGTTGAGTACGCAATACATGCATTTCCATATACTGCTTGCATGCGCGTATGAAGTTGCAATGGCTGCACACCCTCAGCGCATAAAGTTGTAGGACTGCACGCTGATCATACTTGGACGGATTTTCAAACGCCATTTAAAAATCGAAGTTTTAAAAGTCAGAATAAAATTCAAACGTCAGAAACTTATTAATGTGTTGCTTGCAAACACTACTAACATTAACAAACGTCATTTAAATTATTTCACTTGTGTTCAAGCGTAAGTTGATCAAAGATGGGTTTCAGTTGAACAAGCCTCGTAGTAGCCTTAAATATTCGACCTTGGGAATTTTTTTCGGTGTTGGATACTACTTAAGGGGCAACTAAAGTGCATTACAATTAACTCAGATTGCAATACACTTATTATGACTAACAGCTCATGATAAAATATTTCCAAAATAGTGAAGAGGTAGAGCAAATCAACCTACATTTCCACCATCTGTTAAGAACGGGGTTCAAACAACTTCAGTGTCGAAATTTATTTAATAATCTTAAAATTACAAATTATAGAAATCATCTTTTTGAGTTTAGACCGCGTCGTGAAATTGATTGACGCTGACGTTCTGTTAACCTTTTCAGGTAGCCTTATCTAAGCGTAATGAGTGGGGATCCGGTTTAATTGGTTGACTAGCAAGGCTCTTTCGCCAATCATCTACCTACGAGAAATCTATAAATACCGGATCCGACAGTCAGACACTCACTACACTTTGATAATGCTACGGTTAGTGAAACGTCATTACGTATCCATTCTAAGCCGGCGCAGGCTAAACCCAAATAGATGACTGGATTAGGCAGAAACCGCAGAAGCCTGAAACTCCACATAAGGAATAAAAATTAAAGTGTTGATGTTATCACAGCTTAACTAAGCTACTGTTTTTCTAGTAAAAACACATGATTAGTTATCGTTATTTTGGGTAAAATGAAAGAAGGTGTATTCGGGATTGCATACGAAAAAAACTGCATTAGATGTTGAATTTCCAGGTCAGTTTAGGATTTTCTTAGAAGGAATCAGTTACAAGTACAACTCATAATATCCATTTCTAACATGCTGAACATATTTATGTCTCTAATGAGGTACAACACGAAAAGAAGAAGAAGATTAACGTAGGTGATTTTGGAACAACTATGTAGATTACAACCGGGGTCTTTTCGCTTGTAATTGATAACTGTTAAAAAAGAATCTGAAATTTAAATATGAAATGCCTTTTGGAAAAACAATTACTGTCAATCGTGGACACTCCCTATATAAATCCAAGCCACAACCAATAAATAAACATAGATAAATTATCGGTATTTTCTCAAACATATTAATCATAAAGCCAGCATGCCCGTACCAAACAATATTTAAGAAAATTTTTGAACGATCTTGTACGTTCTATTTTTCAGAAGATACTCATGTACTATCCTTTTTAAAGCTACAAAAAGCTCTCATCTTTGTGTCGATTCCGCAATTTAAAATCTCATATCAATAACAATGTAGCGATATGGAATTTGAATGTCACAAACTTCGCCTTTGTAGCCATGTTTGATGATTTTGCGAGCATCATATGCATGATTTTGTATACAATTTTTACCAGCTGCTTCCAGCTTATACGTTTCTCAAAGGTAGAACCTTATTTCACTATTGACAGTTAAATAAAAGGGTAACAATTAGAATTTCAAATAACAGAGCCTTCCTTGTAACTCGCTTCTAATATACATTATTATAACTATACATTTACTTTAGCCAAAGCTATTACATCATTTATTACAATTATTTGAAAATTATCAAGGTAACGTTAACAAAAAATATTTACTTCGAAATACGTAACTTAACATCTGCAGAGATTATGACTTTCATACAAGTTTCTTGAACGGTTTCCCAGGTAACAGCCGGCGTTTGAATTGATTAACAAATCGTAATGGATTTTTGAGAAATTTATTGAAGATATTAAAGATTAATCCAAATATAGTTTGTATCCGTGTTAAAGTATTTTTAAACTTTACCTTAGGTAACACCGGATTATAATTTGCACTTATTATGTACCTTAGCCGTAGACGTAGAGTTTCAGCCACACTTAATAACTACAGTGCGCGCCAAAAGTATCGAACATTCCAAATAAAACGGAAACAAATGATTGATCCATCAATTGTCTAAATGACAGTATAAATATTTTGAAATCTTACATAAGAAAATTTGTGAGAGTAACAAAGTGTCAGTAGTATCAGAATAAGATAAACAAAGTTGTTTTATATAACAAATACGGATATAAGTTGTCAGTTGTTATCCGGTATCGACATGACCAACATCGTTAGAAATTACAAAATAGTGTAATAAATCTACCGTGTCGTATGAAAACCTTACAAGATCATAACAAAAAGTGTGTGATGTGTATAATGCGAACTATCCAGATCGTCTTATCACGCGAACAACGATTAGTAAAATTTAAAAAAAAATTATTTAGATGGGAAATATTATTACAGATATTCCAAACAGTGGTCGTTCAATAATGAATGAAGATGAGAAAATCAACATTCTTTTAGAAATCCAGGAAAACCTAATTGTGCTTCCCGACGAGTCGCAATAGAAAATGACGTAAGTAGAGTTCAGTGCCGAGGTCACTGAGAAAAGAACAGCATCATCATTTAATGGAACAACTAACCGACAAAACTGCAGGTATTGCACTACGGAAAATTCTCATTGGATGGTTGAGGCGCACACTTAACATCCACAAAAAGTAAACGTTTCGGTTGGAATAGTGGACATTAAAACAATAAATCCTGTTTTCCTCGACGGAAAACTTCCTGGAAAAAAGTGTTTACAGTTTTTCCAAAACGATCTTATTCCAGAACTTGAGGTACTTTACCCAAACATAGATGATCCAGATGTGCCAAATAAATACCCTTTGATATCAACAAGATGACCCACCGCCACATTATGGCGTCCTGCCCGCGACTTTTTGAATCATTGTTTTCCTGCAAGGGTGGATCAGGAGACGATGAGCGATAGAGTGGCTAGGTAGGTCTCCTGACTTATGCAACTCGATTATTTGTTATGAGGCCATTTAAAGTCAAAAATGTATTCTACTAGACCACAAAATTTGAAAATCGTTTTATACAGGAAAATGCACAGAATTGCTGAACATCATAATGTCTTAAGAGAGTTTGTAAATAGATTTGTTTACTTGGATAAATTAAGTTGTTTTCCCAGTATAAAATCTTTTGTTTATTTTGCCGTTTATTTGATATTGATTATTTTGGTTATTATTCTCAGATAGTTTCGGTTTCTATCTTATATTCTAATAAAAGTGTTTCTAAACATTCAATGATTTATTTCTAGCATTTTTTATGTAAGGCGTCAAAGTGTTTATACTGCCATTTAGATAATCCAAAGATCTATTTATATATTTAGTATATATAAAAAAGTGTAAATATGTCAGCACTTAGGAACAAATGTATGTGGAAAAATAATTTTGACTTGCAAATGTTAATTTTTAAAGAAGAAAGTCGACGTGTCTCACGATTTTTACAATAAATTGTTTGTTTGAGTTTTATTTGGTATGCCCCATACCTTTGGCGTGCACTATATAAGTAACTGTGATAAACATTAGAAATTGTATGGCATGCGTTTTATTTCTAACAGCTGACCCTTATCGACAATTTCGTTGGTGGTACGATACTTAGGCGCTTTAATTTTTGAATTTGTAGTTTTTCAGAAGATTAGAAATTGGGGACAGCGTTACCCTAAGAAGGTTTATTTTGCTGGTCTATACGATTAATTCTTACATACAAGGTGGCCCAATAAAAACGAAACATACCCGATTTTCATATTTATGGTCATTTTTTAAAAAACCTTTCGGACCCTTCCGTTTTTGGTTTGAGGGAGGAACTTTTTACGTTTATTTTCAACCTTGTTACTTCAACCTATTAGCGTGGTGATCTTCACCCCTAAAATTAAATGGGAAAGGATATCTAGTAATACATTATTTTAAAGGGCATTACATTCTCGTTTTAACGCTTCCTCGTTTTTCAAATTCAGATCAGTAATTTTCGAGAAAATGCCTTTTAAAAATAGTAACCCGCTAAAAACTAATAATTCATGATGAACGGTGGCAAATCGAAAGCAAATCGTAGAAGCTGAAAATCTAATAGTGGGGAATGAAGCTATAGAAGTCGCACTTTTTGGTCACGTCCACCTCGAACCTACTTTAGGTACCCGTAAGTTGACAACTATTGCTGGCATATTTCGTGCTAGCATTCGAAGAATTTTAAAAGCTCATAAATTCCATCAGTATAAAATCTACCTTATCCAAGAATTAAACGAAGATGACTTTCATAGACGTTTGGATTTTTGCGAAGGTATGAGTGAACGGATAATTCATAACCAAAATTTGTTTCTTAACATTTGTTTTTTCGGATGAGTGTTCGTTTTTTGTGAAGGGGATTGCTAATCCCCATAATATCGCTATCGGGCTGATGAAAACCCACACATAGATATTCCATAAAGTTCACACTCAAAATCGTCAAAAATTAAACGTGTGGGCTGGAATTTATGACGATCACGTTGTTGGTCCTTTTTTTTCCTACCAGGAAATCTAACTGGAGAAATGTGTTTTGAATTTAATACGAGATTATGTTGATCCAGCAATAACTGAGATTATAGAACAAAATGACCGTTACAATGTGAATGAGTTGATGAACAAAACGGAACACCTCTACACTATGCCCTTGCTGTTCGTCAGTATCTGGACGAAACGTTTCCTGGTAGATAGATTGGCCGAAGAGGAGCAGTGGAGTGGCCTGCTAGGTCATCAGAGTTAAGCCCTTCAGACTTCTTTCTGTGGGGCCACATAAGAAGTAAAATTTATGGTACTCAGCCAGAATCCCTAAATGATTTGCGTTAACGGATCAACAACGAATGCCAGCAAATTACGCCAGAAATGCTTCAGCACGTTTTAAACCGTTTTCAAGAAAACCTGTACTACTGTATGGATGCTGGAGGTCAACATTTCGAACATTTAATAAAGTGAAAGTTAAGGTAAATTACTTAATGAATAAAACATTACTGGTGTAAATTATGGTAAAAGTGAAAAATCATTAATTATTGGTCTTTGGTGGGTTACTATCTTTAAAAGGCACTTTTTCGAAAACCAAGCTCGCCACCCCTAGGAGATTGAAGTGAGAAGGTTGAAAATGACGCAAAATGTTTTCCCATCAAAACAAAAATTGACGAGTCCGAACGATTTTTTAAAAAATGACGATAAATATGAAAAATCGGGTCTGTTTCGTTTTCATTGGCCCACCCGGTAGGTAGTTTTATACAGGGTGGCTTGCCGAAAACGAAATAGGCCTATTTTGTTACACTAAACCTCAATTCTTCGAAAAACTCCCGAACACGTCAGGTTAATTTGCCAAGGGGACATGTAATACGGCTATTTCCGTTCACCTACCTTCTACCCTAAAATAGGGGTAACTTGCACCCTAAAAATAAGTGAGGAGAGGTATCAAAAGACATTCCATTTGAAAGCATGATGAATGTGATTTAGTGATTTTAGTTTTGGATTTCGAGCTTTGTTTCCTGCGGAAACGTAGTCCAATGTTTCTGGGTTGTAAATGTTCTGGAATATTTATGGAATGATTAGACGGCATTAGTTAACCATACGTTGGTGTAAATGTTTATTACATCAGCATCAGGCTGCATTTCGTAGTTGTCGTTGTTTCCTTTGAACATTTAAAATGGTTTATTCGATTTCAGAAAGACTTAAAATAATAAAATTTCTGGCAAACCTGGCCTATCGCAAATAAAAAGCGAAATGTTGAAAATCCTGCAAGATATGAAACGATGAAAGTCACGATTCTTGGCTATATTATTGTCGAACCTACGTTGAGTACAAGGAAAATGACTATTGTATGGGGTATTAATCGAGTCAGTATTCAACGAATTTTGAAACACCACAACTGTAATCCCTACCTGATTCATTTATTACAAGAACTAAATGGAGAAGTTTTGGCCTCCGTTTGCAAGTTTGTGATTCTGTAAGTGAACGGGCGGCTAATCATCAAAATGTTCTTCTTAACCACTGCTATCCGAAGAATGAACGATTTTCCTAAATGGTACAATCAATCGCCATATCTGTCGCTATTGGTCGGAATATAATCCGGCAATATGAAAGGCATACTTAAAACTCGAAAAACATGTGCTCTTAATGTCATCCATATTTAATTTTAAAATATAATTTATTTTCTTTGCTTAAAAATAATAACATGCAAGTGGCAATACTGATGGTCAAGAAGCCAAATTGTGAAAATTTTGTAGTAAAATTTTTAATTGTAATAACAATATTTAGGTTTCAGTTTGTTTATTTGGCTGCAAGGAATTTACGTTGAATAATTAAAAACAGTCAGATGCCAGCCTACTTAGTAGTTTAAGTTATTTATAAGGTTACATTATAATTTCAAATGCAAAATACAAAACATCTCATTCATCGCGAAATATTATAATAGCATTTTCATCCATACTTTAGTAGCATTTATCTACCATTCAGAAAAATCGTATTTCTTGTAACACAATTCACTCTTTAATATCTTTATTCCCCAAAACAATTTGTATTTCTAAATAGATCTTAGTCAAGTTATATATACTTATACATTTTAAGCATTTTAAGTTCAATGTGAATTGAACAATTCCTTCAATAAAGTTGATAAGACGATCTTATCAAGATGTCTCCAATTTTGATATTCTCATCATAAACAAACCTAAACTAGCGATTCAACTCCTACAGAAAAATCAGGTTATATGTATACATTTTCCAGCACGCGCAGGGTGGTAGTTTCCAATATATATTGTTTTTGTTAAGAAAACGAATGCGTTTCAGGTTGTATTTTACTAGGAAGAATAAAAACTATGCGCGGAAGTTTCCCGGGATAAATTGCAACTTTTGACTGGTGAAGAATCTGATGTTGAATTGATGAATTCATATAATTGTATAAAGTTCAAATCCATTAAAATTGTGCAGTCGTGATGCAACTTTGTTAACTGCTGAGGGAGTATTTGCTCCTATAATTGAGGATTTATGTCAATAGAATAAAATTGATGAATGACGTTCTATTTCCTATAGTCTCGAACACTGCAGTTCTTGTTTTAAAATCGTTCTTAACCTGTGTCTTCGACACTGAGACTGCCTTTAAAAATTAATAGTTTTTATGTTTGATTGTATTGCCGCTTCTAATTTTTGTGTTAATGTCAAGGTTGGCATAATGGTTTGATCATTCTTTTCCGATTTTGTATGGTTAATTCAATGTTAAAGTATTAAAATAGAATATGAAAATAAGGACTGTAGTCTTGCCTTTCTAACTTTACCAAAGAAATGGTCTTTATTTCAATCTGCAGAGAAGACATTTAGAGGGCTCTTCAAAACAGATGAATCAGATGATTTACCATTTACATATTTACAACCAGAAAAAGAAAAAAAGGTCAACCTTGACATTAACACAGTAATTAGGAACAATAATACAATCACAGTCAAATATTGTGTATTTTCAAGACAATTTGAGTGCCTGAGACAAATATTTAAGCACGACTTTAAAGCAAAACCTGCAGTTGTTCAAGACAATCAGGAATGAAACTTTAAACATTATTTGGTTGATGTACTGAAATCTATTTCGCTAACTTCTGGTGAATCAGCAAGAGCTTTTTCTTATTTCGGTTTATTTATCACTATAGTTTGAGAATTCGCATTTGAAAATCTTTAATTGTTTATGGATTTAAGAAGTTTATGTGAAAATCTTGAGTAGATGTTTAACTATATTTTTATGTCATAAACCTAAATGTATATAGCTCAAACTGTGTTGGTGTACAACTGGTAGAAGGTTATTTATATTTCTTAAAGGAAGTATTCATTTATAGCAAGTGAATTTAATTATAAACATATAGGAATAAATTATACCGTTACTATTATTAATTACTCTGATAAGTAATTCTTGCCCACTTTTATAATATGATTTTCTTATTAATCACATACGTATAACTTATTTAGTCAAATAATGAACAACTTGGAAGATATCAATACAAGATGTATAAGATTATATTTGATTACTTAAGCCACTGACTTTGCCCTTACCGTTTATATTCATGGTCACTACTTCTGGGAAGTTTCTAAGATTAGTGCTGTGTAACCATACATTTTTATCAAGTTCAGTTTTAATTGAAAATTTCGGTTAAAACTTTAATTATCATTTTTTCATCAAATTTATTTGAATTTGCGTCAAAATATTTACATAGTCATCTGTATTTAGTGATAACGTCTTTCCTTCAGCTACTGTGTTTTGTAGTTTACAGCTACTATGAGCTTGTCTTTGTTCGAAGTAGGACGCTACTAATTAATCTATATTTTCTACATTTTAAATTTTGTTAATAGTTTTGCTTGCGAATGAAGTTATGACAGTTTATATTTTAGGGTACTTGCTATTAACGTGTAGCTTTGTATTGTCTTGTTTTACAATAATTAATACCAACTCTACTTATTGTATTGTATTTGCGTTATCTGTACCTAAGATATATTCAAATATATGCCGAAGTATTCACATAAAATAATGAGCCTACATGCTTTTTTTATGCAACTTACTTTAAAAATCATAGTACACCGCAATATTTTGAACTTTTTATATACAGTGTGATTTTTTAATCACTAGGTAGGCTACACCTCACATGTGCATAAAATGCATGGTTAACTTTTCCTTTTATCTGTATAAATATGATTTCTACCTTGTCCCTGAACAGTCATATGTCAACTACTGTTTTGTCAAAAGTTAACAAACTTCTCTAGAAATTTGTTGATTTGTATACATTCTTGAGGTAATAACAATCATTTTCAATATATTCAAATAGCGGCGGACTTCGTAGTACGGCGCTATGCGTAAAGATATCCGAGAAATTTGGGCAATTTGGACAGTTTTCCACACCAAAGGTGAGACAACGACATGACACAACTGTAGAAGCTGAAGCTGAAGCTGCAGTCATCGAACAAGTAACTGGTTATCCCCATAAATGCCAACGAGCAGTTGCAAGAACTGTAGGCTTCAGCCAAAGTTCAATATTTACTATTTTAAAAGCAAACTGGTTTCATCCTTACCACGACACATTAGTGTAACACCTAACTGAAGATGATTACCCACGTCGAGTGAATTTCTGCCAATTTTTAAAAACGAAGTTACTATTGATTCGCTGTTTTTGAGAAATACTCTATTTTCTGACAAAGCGAGTAGTAGCAATGGGTGCGTAAATAGAAAATGATTGCTGTCAACTTTTAGAAGGCATTCTTCTGTATGTCGAACAGCGTATGTTGTTTCAAAATGACGGAGCTCCTGGCCACCTCCATAGAATTCTAAGAAACTACCAAGATTGAACTTTCCATAGCAGATTAACTGCAAGAGATACAATTCATTATTGGCCTCCACGTAGTCCGGACTTGACCCCATCAGATTTCTTTTTGTGGGGCAAAGTAAAAAACGACGTCTACGAAACTTCTATAGAAACTCAGGAAGATTTTCGTGAAGGAATTATTGAATCATGTAGGTCAATCACCCCATACATTTTAACTCGTGTTAGAAATTCTCTTTTGCGGTTGATTGACTTATGTGAACAGCAAGGTGGATGGCAGTTGAACATTTATTACATCATTAATTAGTGTTTTCTTTCTGTTTTCCTTTAATTAGTTTTTCTTGTCGATTTTATTGTCAACATATTGTTATGCTTTTTTTGTGTCTGTTTCGTGTAAATTATAAGAAATAAATATTGCAATTCTATCTATTGTTAAATTGCATATAATTTATGAGCAAATAGTTTCAGTGTAGTTTTTACTATATTCAATACTTTCATTTTTTTTATTTAAACAATGTAAAGTTTGCTAAGATACCTATGGAATACAAGCAGCTGTGAAGTGTGTAGCCTATCTACCTGTTACAAGGTAAAGTAATAACCCTGTATAAAACGATTCCTAATATATAAATAATTATAATTAGGGTGAACCATTACCTGTAAGAACATATTTATAGGTTTATTAGCTTATGTAAATAAGTCTGTGTATTCCTAATGCTTATTTATTTCTGTTAGTTTAAAATAAATGTAAAACTTGTACGTTATTAGTATTCAGTTCCGTGTAGTGAAGTTAGGCAATGAACAACAGTGGGCACTAGCGAAAAGCAGCCGAGAGAAACATTTCTTTTTCTACTGTGCCTATTCTTAAATCTTTTCTACCTCATTTCTATATTTCGTCTTCTACAGTATTTCGGCGATTAATAGATAATGTTATTTGCATTCGTTGTCTTACTTATTATGTATCTATATATTCTTATCTTAAATCTCCTTACGTCTTATAATTCTAAATTTTTGCCGCTTTCTTTACAAATGTATAATGCAATAGAACTTTCGTATTTCGAGCTTTTCTAGAAGGAGTCAATCGTTTTAGCTAGAATTTTTAAGGTTTTTAGGTTTGACAGCAGTTTTAGTGGTCTTTATACAAGGTAGTGGGAAAATTCCTGTCAGACATCGGGGATCAATTCCTCGCCGAAAACATAGGTACATCAATTCTTTGATTTTCTATAATTTGGATTTTTAAGGGTTGAACTGACCCCTAGAAATGGTTTTCTTTGTAAATAACGAAGGAAACTCTTGACTGATTTAAGCGAACTTTAGATGAAACCTAACTAAATGAATTTATATGCATGGCATACAGTAATCTAATTAAAGTCTTTAGAGGATCCAATTTACGGTAATATACTAGCTAGTTACATTGTAGAGTAACGCGTACCCACAATTAAGTTTTAAAAACGCATAAAATGGAACGTGAAATGTAGGACTTCTGACAAAAGTGTTTCTACAAAAACCGAGTTAGACAGTTTCGGCTATTAACAAGCAGATGCTTATACTTCGTGATCTGATGGTGCAGGTCGTTTAGATAGGCATGCTTTCTAAATTGTTTTGTTACAGAGATACAGATATCCGAAGCTATGAACGTAGTCTTTAAAAATGCGTCGCAACAGCTGGTGGCTTCCAAGGGCTGCAGTATATTTATTCTACAGCTTCGGCCCTCTCTCGCGATCCAATCGCCACTGTTTTTTGTCCTATCTTCTTCCTGAAGGTTTCTGTTTATCATGTTTTGTTTCACTTGTTTGTGCCACGTGTATGGGGATCTGCCCCTCTTTCTTCTTCCCGGTGGGTTCCAATTTATTATTCAATTGGCCACCTTTGGGGGTCCGTGCTTTGTACACGGCCATACCATATAAGTCGTTTCTTTTCTATTTCATCAACCGTTATTTGATTTTTGCCCATTCTTTCCCTTATTGCAGTATTTCTAATATGGTCCATCTTGGATACTTTGCATCCACGTTACAAAAAATCCATTTCAACCGCATTTATTTTTTGTCTGTCTCTCTTAGACATTTCCCAGATTTCCAAACCATATATCAGTATGCTTCGTACGATGCTATTGCATATGCTGACTATCGTGGGTTTTCCAAAATTGTTGGACCGTAGTAAGGAGTTCAGTTTTTGCGTTGCTTGTCTAGCTTGCACAATTCTACTTGTAGTTACGATTTTTGGGTTACCTTTTGACAATATTATACTCCCCAAACATTATTCTTCGCACTTGGATATGGTACGTCCTTGTATATGCAGATCTGTTGATTGTCCTCCAATTACTGAGTATTTGGTCTTTTTGTAGTTTACCTTTAGACCATTTGCTTCATAGGCGTCGGCGAGTTTTCTCATCATATATTTTATGTCATGTCCATCTCCTGCCATGATTACTTGGTCGTCTGCAAATAGTAAGGAATACATATATAGCTGTCATCTATGAGGATATATAAATACGTATTATTCTAATTCTGGTTTAATTAATCTAGTTCATTATTTAGTGCAATAAAAGTACATTTGAATTCAATTAAGTGTATAATTTATGAATTATTCTTGTGAATTATATGTAATTGTAAATTTTTGTTTTTAGGGAAATATTATCTAAAATTGTTCTTTGCTTTTTTTGCGTATGAGCGTTTTTGAATACCCGGGAGTTTCTCCAAAATATTCCCCCGAAAGAAAAATGTCTGAATTTAAAACTGCACATGGCGCCCCCAAATTCAATTTTTCCTGGGGCCCCATGAATCTATAACGCGCCACTGACTCAGAACGGTAGCAATCTTCATATCCTGTAATTCCAACTGCGTCTTTATGTAATTATAAGTCCTTTACAGCTGTTTATTGTTTGAATATGCATATACTTTCCCTATATTGTGTTGGTTGAATCAAATACACCATCCTATTAAATATATTCCTAAAAGTATGACTTGCTGTGGACATATCCCGGTAATTTATTTTTATTGGGCTATAACTAATTATATCAAATACTTTTAACATATAGTCGAGATACCCAATCAGTCAGTGCACGTCATCAATACATTTTTTCAATACCAAATACCTATTTAATGAATGCAGTTAAATAATGTATAACAGAAATGTGTTGAATAATTACAAAGGCGCATACTAAAAATAATTAATACTAAAAACGGCTAATAAATAACCTGTACTTAAAGTTGTTTTAAATACATCAACTTCAGTTACGATAGAGAATTCTAAAATATGGAGAAAGTATTTGTACTTATATAATGTACTTAATATAGTAGGTAAATTTTTCTTTCCGTTCTAACCTTAAGACTATTTTTCTAGCTATAGCATTTTGAGTGCGTTTATTTGCTCAGGGTAAAGACTGCTCCTTCGGTAGCATGGATGGTTTTTGTTTAGAGCAAATACGTTAATTTGAAAATCTGTGTTCACTTTCTGTGATTACTAATTTAACTTTAAAGTTACATTAACAAGATAGCTTTAATTGAATATTTGATTCCTGTTTACAAGAAGGTTAGAGGTGCAATTAAATCAGACAGATCTCATCGATGTTACGACAGCATTGTCAAATAGATTTTAGTTGACTATACTGAAAAACCGTTCGTTAAATTGTAGCTGTATTTATTACATGTGCAACACATAAAACTATAGTTCTGTTATTTTCAGTTTCTACAATATGTGTATGAATAGACGAAACAGTTCTTGATTGGATTAAACCAATTGCCCTTGAGGCACACTACGAATGTACTTTCGCATCTCCTGTAGAACCACAATTTTAGTAATTTAAAAACATCGTACCTTTCTAGCATTTTTTATGATGTTTATACTATTTCTATTTATTTTCATAATAATTAGAAAACGACGAACGAGCCCATTCTCTTGCTTGGCCACAAGATTATTCTGCTAGAATTATCAAGAACTAGGCCACCATTCCGTCGTTACCTCCACTATATTTACCGAAACCGCTTCCCTATTAAGGATTTAGGTATTACACAGGGTTATTCTATTTAATGTAAGAGCACCAGGTCGATTATTTAAGAAATTTTAATGTTAAGTAATAGGTACATGTTATGGCAGAAAAACATTTTGTGTAAATTTCATTTTTACCTATAACTGTTTTATTATTAAGAATTATTTAAAATTTTCGGAAATAAACTTTTTTGTGAATATCATGGTACTATCAATTAATTAACATCGTCAAAATTTTTTGCATTATGTCCACCATATTACATTTTTCTTCAGACATAGTTTTGCTTCTGATGATATCAACAATACACAACGTGATACATTTAATGTTATGCGATCTTCCGTTATACACTTTATTTCTTTCTTATTCAATCCTTTTTTACCCTGGAAGCAGAGT
>JABXWE010042917.1:0-20107 GCA_014611495.1 Limonius californicus | reverse complement strand
ATTTCGTGCTATTCACAGGTCTAACATGCCCCACCCTTGAAAAACCCCATGCCCCAGACACCACAAACACCCTGGGAAAGTGCAGTGCTCAGGATTCGAACCTGAGCGACTTTGGTAGAATAACTCCGAAGCCAAGCGCTGCGACCATTATTCTACCGCGGTCCCCTCTGAGAGTCACGTATGTACATCATTAAAACAATAAAAAACGAAGTGTTTACATTATCGAGCTGTACTGGTTGTTTACGTTAATGGACGTTGCATTTGATCCTATAGTAAGAATTTTGTGTTTACATTAGCGCGATGTTTCTATTATCGGGTGTTTACATTATCGAGCGTCTGCTGTAATTAATTATACGGTATGGTTTTATATGCTTCTATGTGCCACGTCTTAGATATACTGCCCGAGACTCTATAGTACTGATGGCATCCCTGCATTTCTGCTTTTTTTTTCTTTTCGGTCTGCATTATAGATATCAAATAAGAAGAGTTTTCACTGCTGCTCGATGCATTCTTTTTTTCTATTTGATGAATAATTTTACGTAATTCCATTATTACGAGTATATTCCTATATGTTGCTTTAACAGTAAAATACCCCTTTGTGATGAACATAACAAGTTTCTTCGGGAAGTAGAGACATTGTAGTCAACATCGAATGGAAATTATTCAATAATTTATTAATAAAGAACAACTTCGCGCAAAGTTTGCAGACAGAATTTCGGGGAGTTGAGTTCACAAGGTGTTTTCCCCTTGCTAATAGATATCAGTTAATGTAAGGATATTCCACAGTCAACACGGACGAGGTCTTAAATCACATATAGCAACTTTTAAACGCTAATCTTAATAAATCGCTGCATAGATTATCAGCACAAACGCATTTGTATTAAAATAATAACTTAATAAATACATACAAATTAATTACAGTATTCTCTGTAAGTAGGTTTGGTCTACAGTACCTTTTTTTTGCATTCATTCATACTACCGTTCCCTCCCCGGTACCGCTTTCGCATTACTTCAGGGGGGTGCGGGCGTCCCTTACACACTAACCATTCATGCAACATGCACCCTAAACTTAACTAAGTGAAATGCGATCGCCTCAGCCGGGATTCAAACACCGCAGCGGATCGGCCGCATTTCAGTGTAACCTCGAGTGGCAGCGCGAATTCGCACTGCTTCACCGGGGTCCCTGGTCTATAGTAACTGCCACAAAGAACCTGCACATGCATCCACAGACAATTTCTGTGGTGCATAAACTGTTGCCTCCGATAACGTCAACAGTTTGGGATGTGGTTAAATGAAAACCATAATTAACGATTGACAAATTAGATATTACCTTTTTCTCAGACGAATCACGGTTTCGTTTCAGCGGTTACGTTAAGTTGTCAGCATTGGTCAACAGAAAATCTAGATGAGTAACGTGCAACTTCTTCTTTGTATCTTATCAAATTTGATGTTTGAATTATAGTTTGGTGAAGATGCACAGTTGGTTCATTAACTTTTAAGGACGTGGCATTAAACGAAACTTTTGGAACCCTTTATGGAATAACTTCACGATGGTAAATGCAGTTAGAATTTTTTTCAACAAGATGGAGGATTTGGAGATCAATTGATTAGTAGGGACCCGCGTTCACCTCGTTAACCATTTCCACCAACCAATTCAATAAAGGCTGCGACAGAGTAGTGTTCATGCAATAAACGACACATCTGAAGAAATTCTAATTAACATTTTCAATAATTTGAAATGCAGGATATCCCTACGTGTGGACAGTAGTTCGAGCACCCGCTCTAAGCTATTTTATGGGTATTTTTTTTTAATTTAATATGTATAATATTAAACCTATTTGACATATTTAACAGTGGTAACTTTCTGGTGTATTTTATTTTTAAAGATTTAAACTATTACTGTAAATCTTTTTTTTAACTAGGGCAACCCCTTTAACAAGCGTATTTTGTTCAATTCAAACTGATTATTCAGCGGCAAAAACTAGTTCACTGCACAAAATTCAGAAGGCAGCACATGCAAACACATAAAATCACCTTGTACGCGGGCTATAGCCAAACCATCAACAAAAACTGTAGGCATTTATACAATTATAACTGCGGATAATTAAAGATAGCCCCTTCTAGTTTTGCAGTTTTCTGTTCCTCTGTGGTAATTCTGGGATTTTTGTCTCTTTTATATCTTGTTATCTTACCAACACGATTTTGCATTGCAACTAATTTCCATTTCTTCTAATTTTTAAAATATAATAGTCGGTGGATGGTTTGATGGCTAGATAAAAAATTAAATAGCTAATTGTATTATTAAAAGGTTTTCAAATCTTACTTATCTCAAGAAATTTCCATACTTTGCGGGGGGGGGGGGCTGTAAAGTGGTACCTTGCAAAAAACACATCAATGGTAGTTAGTTATCGCTTAAGTTTGATATTAAATTTTGTGTTCCCTGGAGGATTACAGAAAATTTGTTGTTATAGAGCAAAATTTTAATAAAAATATCTGAAAAGATGTTTTAGTGAACGTACAATAAACACTGAAATACGTTACGTAGCAACAAAACAAAATAATATATTTGCTATTATATATATATATTTGTTTTTTAATTATATTCCTTTGGGACTTTGAACATTTAATAAACCAACCAAAACACTTTTTTGTAATTTTTTAAGTTAGTTTCCCATACGCATGCGAAACTTCAAAATATCATTTCTTAAGAAACGAATCTACAGAATTGTAAAATATTTCAGGTTGTGCAAAGTAACGTGCCATAATTTTTTATTTAAAATCTCAGGATTGGTGGTGGTGGGGGCTAGGGGGATGAAGTAGAATAGATGACTTACATGGGAAAAGATGTTCCCCTTCAAACTATGGTTGACCTGTCTCGTCGATTTTTTCAAATTTGATCATTTCCGAAGTTATTCAAGGCCAACTATTTTCCTTGGGACAACGTGTATATTTGGTTGTCCTATATTTTGGGTTCTTTCAAATTATGTGCTTCATGACATCAATAATTCCAATATGTACAATAAATTTTGGTAAACAGGTTGACTGAAATAACTAACATCAATAGAATTAATTAGTTACAGTTAATGTAAACGAAAGCCTATTTTACATGCAGCAAGTACACGTTGAAAATATTAATATGAATATTTACGACTACGACTGAATGGCCAAGAAAGTAAAATGTGAATTCATGCAGCCGGAGTGACTGAATTATTTATATGTATTTTCATACATGAATAAAATATTTTTTTTATTTTGAGTTCTACGTGTTTCAAAGCTATAAAGGTGTTATCGCAATAAATTCATTAACTAGGATTAAGTCAAAAGAATTGTTTCCTCTGCGATTATACATAAACCAGAATCTAATTATACATGTATTTAAAATAATGACGATTAATATTTTAGTGGTTATTGAATGTCGTTTATGATTAGTACCCATAATAACAATTTATTATGAGATGCTATTACAGTGCCTGGAAAGCCAATTAAAACTGCTGAGAAACTTGAAATACCAGCAGTCTTATCAAAACTCAAACAAGAAATATTTTCTATTTACATGTATTCTTAGCTAAGACAAGTGTCTGAGCAAATGATGTATGATGCAATTTGGTACGAAACACTGTTTTAAAACAAAAGTCGTGTTGATAATAAATCTTTGTAAACGCCTTACCAGATTGCACCCTAAACGTTAAGGCAAGGCTTTATAGGTAGTTAATTCGTTCTGCTGTCCTATAGTATACGATATAAGAAAGCGTAACATAATGGTAGCTAACGTTGATTACGTAGTAGTACGATTATAGCGAAATATTTAGCTGGTAGAATTCAAATATTAAATATGCACTGTAAATGATACATTTTCGATATTTTAATATGGATGCGATAATATCATTATAGTTTCAAATTTTTGAAAAATACGTTTATAAGGGGTACTCTGATAACAGCCAAAAAATATGACCAATAAAATAGTATTCTTGGCATGAAGGTGGTACCGGTTCATCGAGAGTTAATTTTAAAACTTGAAGGGGGATTATCAGGTGACTACTTAATTGTAAGCGTCTGCATTCTTCTAGTACGGAAAGCTTTCTTCTCTGTTATGAGTAGTTCAGTCGTTTTCAGTTTTATATAACCAGATTACAATGACACTATCTTCTTCTTCGAGTGCTTTATCTCTTACGAGACGTAGCGATCTTCTCTCCTATGCCTGTGTTGCGCGTTTAAAGTGCCACAGACATAGAGGACCTACAGCTTAACGTGGGCTCCGAACCACGGGAAGTGTAATCACTTATAGTCCAGAAAAGATATACTAGGCAGAATACCTCGCTGGTTTACCATTGCCTTGTGGGGGAAAATGACACTACGTAAAATCAAATCCACCACAAAGAAAAAAACATTTTGGAATATTGCGATAAAGAGAAAAGAAAAGAGTTTTAATTTAGTGTTTGCGGAAATACGATATAGAAAATTAGAGAAATTAAATTGGTAAATTGTAATGGTATCATTGAAAGCAAATTTCAAGGGTTTTCTGTATTATACACTCCAAAATTTATCCTCCACCATTGGCCATTCTGGAAATTGTATTTGTGATTTCAACTGATCAAAAATAAGTGATAAGGATAACAAGCGCCGAGTGCAGGTAGTGTCCCCCTAAAAAGGAATTCTTCTATTACATTACATTTTATTTGGTCAAACATACTGCTTATAACACAACACATCTACAAGGCAGTAACAAATTTCTATCAGATTAAAAAACAAGATTATTGTATCAACTTGATAATTTATTAATATAATATAAATGTTTTCATTTCCCTCATTAAGTATTGCCAAGCAAACAAATTGAGGTTGTTGAACATTGTCATTCGTATTATATACGAAAAATCTCTGTATAGCAACTTAGCCTATAACCTAAAGGGCTACTAGCTGAAATGCTTATAACAATGAAACCAGAAGTTTCTTGATATTATATTATACATTTATTCAGAACTAGTAAGGTAAAAACAAAAAAAAATAACATACAATAAGAGTACCTAATAAATATAAAATATATAACCAAATACAACATGGATTAACAAAGTATGATGTAAGAAAAATTGATTACCACAACAATGTTATATCCTACAATAATAACAATAAAAATGAATGCAAATTAATCAACACCATAACAAACTTCCAATCCAATCGCTATATAAAATACTATATTAATAAAATTATTGTTAATGCTTAGGAAAATTTGCTTAAAATGGTGATATTTTTTATAAAATTATGTAAATATAAAATATAGTACATATACAAAGAAAAGATTTGTTATACCAATTACATGGAAAAGCTGGCCTTACAGCATAGACCTTTGGATTGTAAGAGTGTTTATCCGAATTAGTATTAAAGACATCCTTATTTGTAAACAAAGTACATACTGGCTTACAGACCGACATTTATAAAGGCCATCATACGAAGATATTTCCAAATTTCTGCACGAACCGCATGGGCCTGGCCTAACTGACTGTCCAAGTATTAGAGTTATAGTTACCCCAGAAAAAAACAGGCGGGAGCCTGGTGGAGTAGTGCGAAAACGCATTGCCACTCAAGGCCACAGCAGGATGTGACCGATCGGCTGGGGTGTTTGACTCCCGACTGGGGCGACCGCATTTCACTTACTTAAGTTTAGGGTGCATGTGTTGCATGAATGTTTAGTGTGTGAGGGATGCCCCCCCCCCCAGGAATGCGAAAGCGGTTTGGGGGGGGTGAATGAATGAGAGCAAAAAAAAAAAGAACAGGCGAATGAAACTTACAAAATAAACGCTTGGAGGCGAATATGTCTAAGAGCGTATTAAGCTAAACTAAGCTTTTAGCTACGCTTTCGATTTGTATATTCCTATTGAAGTGATCATGTACATTTGCACTTTAAATGTAAATCAAGTCGAGAAGATATAATGCCAATGAACTATCATATAAAATCCGTATACATGTAATTTGTAGCAATGCACATGATTTTGTAATTTTAATCAATGTTTACTGTTAATTTATTTGTATTCAACCGGAAAATTAATTGCAGTAACGCGATTTCGTTCTTTATTTTAAACTGATCAAGACTGATATCGTGTAAGCAAGTGTAGGTACCGTCAGCATACATAGTTAAGGCACTTGCTATAGAATTAGGTGTGTTATTCGTAAGTAGGCAATATAGTAGAGGGCCTAGGATAGAGCCCTGAGGCACTCCAACATTGACATTGAAAACTATAGACTTGAATGTATTAATTTTGTTACGACAGTCTTAGTGCTGTATTTCCAGGATTTGGTTCTTGGATTTGGTTCGTTGACCTCACGAAGGCATTTGATCGCGTAAGGCTATGTGATGTAATATTAATTTTAAGAGAACTTGAAGTACCTTACAGAATTATTAAGATTATTCGCGATATGAATTTTGAAATTAGTACAAAGATTAAAGTAGGTAGTAAATATAAGATACAAGAGATAAACTGCAGCTCCGGCATATGACCAGGGGACTCCCTGAGCCCCGCACTTTTTAGTTTAGTAATGGACAAATTAATAGATAGCGTTAAAGTTCTACCTGGATACCGAATGGGCCAAAAGAATATAAATATGGTGTGTTACGCGGATGATGCAATGCTCATGGCAAATGCAGAGGACGATCTACAGAGGCTCTTACATAGAATGGTTACGACATCCAAAAGTTATAATATAATTGTATCAAACACAAAAACAAAGTCTATGACAATCGCTAAAGATCCCATACGCTGCAACTAGAGATAGAGGGGTATATGATAGAGCAGGTCATGAAGTTTAAATACGTAGGGGTAGACATTACAGGTGATAGAAACGACTACGAAGAAGTAAAACGACGAACTTGGAATGGGGCCAGAATATCAGGACTACTTAGAGACATAACATGGCGTAACAAATACCTATCCGTTGACAGCAAGGTGAAAATATATAAGACTATAGCCAGGCCAACACTAGTGTATGGAGTCGAAACTAGAGCAGATACAAAAAGAACAAAACAACTCTTGCGGACTGCAGAGATGAACACACTTAGGACCATTGTAGGAAAGACCAGGACAGAATAAGGAACCAACAGATTAGGGAACAATTTAATGTTGCCGATATAGGAAAATTTGTGAAGAGAAGGCGTAAAGAATGGAATGATCATGTAGAAAGAGCTGACGACAACAGATTAATAAGGATAGCAAAAAAATCGAAACCTCTAGGAAAGAGACTACCAGGAAGACCACCAAAAAGATGGGCTGAAAGCTTCTTCAGCAGACTCGCCATAAAAATCTTCAGAAGGGTTTTGAAAAACAGGTTGTAAACCTATAATGAAAGAAAAAGAAGAAGGTTCTTGTTAAAAAGATAAGACTATACTAGAGTACTTCCGCGAGTGCCATAATAGACCAGTTTAGATAACTGAATATCATGATCCATAACGTCCTAAGCTTTCGAGCTGTTTATGTTCGCGACAAATTCGTTGCTGTTGAGATACAATCATACGTTTCCTCAGATATTCTGTATACGTGTAGTGGAAGATAAATACACTTATATTTGATTGTATGGTGCATTTTGAAGAAAATATGGAAAATTCATAATATAATAATATAAGTAATTCAAAAATTATATTTCTTCAAAATACAGGGGGTGCCAATGCGATATTTTTCAAGGACATTTGTACTGTAGCTGCTCCCTCATTTCGCATGTATTATATTTCTGGTTAAGAGATCGTGAGCCAAGTACAATCTCTAAAAAATATTTTCCTGCCACTAAATTGCTTGATAATGTGATGGGAAGTAGTACATAAAAGAAAAGCCAAATAGGTATCGGTTTCTTCAGTGAAGGTGTTAAATATATTGTAATGCAATTTTGACTTGCTAGATTACACCAATTCAAGTCGTTTACAGAACAGTAATTTTCTCGTCAGTTTTAAATTAAAAATTTGAAATATTATTGTCATGCGATTAAAAATTCTTTATCTAATATTGCCTTTTGTTGCCGGCAAATTCAGGGTAGCATACGGAACACTCAAACGACCCTTGATTATAACTATTAATTCGACGTTATAGCTACAGTCAAATTATGGTGTAGATATCAGTCTCTTATTATATGTACGCTGATTACAATGTGTATACCCATCATTACAGAACTCCTCCTCTTAGAAGTCCCTCCTGCAACATGGACGAAGCCGCGGGCTAACATCATGCAATAATCCAAAGAAAGCGTTGAGCATCTTCAGGTGTTTTGCTTCTTTTTCTGTGGTGTAATGCTATTGCAAAACCCTGCAAATTGTTCAGAACCAGTTCCACATACTTTTTAAGGTATCTGTTCAAAAATACTTTCCAACTCTGTTATAACGGAACCTTTCGGAATGCAAATATTTGTCTGTTATACAGTTAAACGTAATATCCGGAAAATTCATGAAATTTTTTCAGTATTACAACTTGAAAAACCATGTTCATTAGTAACAAAAAATATAATTTCATAGCTAAGAAGATATTAAAACGATTAAAATAAACAAGTTCTACTGGTACAAAGCATATAAATAAATAGCTGTACCTTCCCACATATTGTAAATTTTTTTGATACGAATTGTAAATTCCTCGGATTATGCTGAAAAACTTTGTAAAGAAAATATTTCGTCAGTGCTGATATTTTATTTAAAATCCTTGTTAATAGCTCCAAATCCAGAAAAAAAGTAATAAATTTAAGGATTCTCTAAAGTAAATTGATAAAACGTTTAATCGTTCGGTATTGAGTAGGTAAAAACCAGCCAAACTTGAAACAACCAATATTGGCACTTCCAGAAACTAGTATCATTCGAATTATAATTTTTAACGGGTGCATTTAGGCAAAATTTGTTCTTCCTCGAATACTTTATCTCTTACGAGACGCTCTGACGTCTGAAAATGCCACAGACATAGGGGACCTACAACTTAACGTGGGCTCCAAACCACAAGAAGAGTAAATAAGTAATAAAAAGAGTAAATCTTCCGAGAAGATTTACTAGGCAGAATACCTGCCTCGCTGGTTTGCCATTGCCTTAGTAGGGAAAATCCACACAATATATTATTTTTTAATATGAAGCTTTCACAGGCCTTAGAGGCCCATCGCTTTTGGTGTGAGACAAGGCTAAGTTAGTTTGTGCAATGCACAACAGAGCCCGACTCTGCGGGTTACTGTGTTGGTGCGAAATCATGCTTAACTTGCCTGGCGTATGTGGATGTTTTTTTATGGTCTTGTTACTGCTCTAACGCGACCGTAATAGGAGGAATGCCGTTAATTTGATGCCCAGTGGCAAATAAAGACCGGGACCCAATACCGACCACCCAGGGAATTACAAAAATTTACGACCCTGGAGAGATTCGAACCGGGAAGCGTTTGGATTATTACATCCAAAGCTTGGCTCTCTACCACCGAGCCATCCCCGCCCTTACAATATATTACACTGTATATAATAAGTAATACTTTTTAATTTTAACTTTTACTCATTGTCTTTAGCACGAACTATCGTTGTATATGGAAAATACAATACAGTAAACAATCCAACCATAGCACTTCGTAAACGTTCACTATATCCAGGATCTCGTCTTAAGTGAGTTGGACTGTATTGCACATCTAATAAGAACTGTAAAAATATGCCAACCATTTCATACATCACTGAATATACTTTTAAATACACATATGATTCTATGTCTAAATTAAATATATCTTAACGATAGAGATCGATCTAAACGAATTATTTCTGAGATATTATTTCTTAAAACAGTTCGTTTTTCTAGTAACAATAGGGTCATTCACCCAATTTTTGATATTTCTGGTCTTTGACTAAAAATGACGGAATGCGTTGCTCTAAATAGCTTCTTTAATGATTATTAGCTCTTGGTTCCACTATTTGATATTTTAAACTGAAGATTTTTAATAAGTTTACATGGAGACGGTGGTTGAAGTATATAAAACTTTGAAAAATCCCTTACCACCATGATTGGTAAGCGGGTTTTCAATGTTTTGTGAAGGTTTTGAATTGAGGTTTGCTGCTGATTTCTTATATCCACATTTAAAGTCATACGTTTCTTCTATGATTTTTTAATTTTCCTTACAATATTGTACCAAAAACACCCAGCATATTAGAAGATGCATTCGGAATATTGAGACCTTTTGGATAGCAAATATGTGCAGTCGAACTCGTTTATACAGAGACCTTTCTATATCCGATAAAATATGTTGGACCGTAATACCGTCCAACTCAGTTCTTCTTAGTTGTAATAAGACTTATTATACTGCAAATATTTGCTCGTTATATCCGATAAAATAAATTAGGGCGAAATACAGTTCTTCTCAGTTGTAATAAGACTTATCAGAATGCAAATATTTGCTCGCTATGTCCGATCAACTAAATTAGAACTAAATACAGTTCAGTTCGGCTACAAGGAGACCGAACTGCATATATTTGCTTGTTACGTCCGTTAAAATAAATTAGAGCAAAATACAGTTCCACTCGGTTATAATAAGATCTATCGGGCTGCAAATATTTGCTCGTTGTAAACGACGAAATAAATCTGAGCTAAATACAGTTCTTTTCAGTTGTAATAAGACCTACCAGAATGCAAATCTTTGCTCGCTATGTCCGATAAAATAATTTAGAACTAAATAGGGTTCAACTTGGTTATAAGGAGATGTTTCTAACTGCAACTATTTGCTTGTTATATACGTTAAAATAAATTAGTGCAAAATACAGTTCCACTCGGTTATAATAAGATCTATCGGGCTGCAAATATTTGCTCGTTATATTCGGTAAACATAATACATATCTGAATAGTTTCAAATCTTAAAATTTCAACGGTGATTATTCCAGGAAAATGTTTTAAATGTAAGAATTATCTAAAGTGGATGGGTAAAATAATTTGTAGCTCTATAGGTAAATACCGGCGTAAATTGTGGATTCCAACCCAAACACATTCTAAATGCGTGTCTCATATTTGAATTGCAGTCCTTTACATATCTTTAGATTCAGTTTACTTGATGGAGAATATATTGTTAATCAATCTTTTTGTATTGGCGATAGCCATCGCCATACGGGGGAAATACAATACAGTAAACAAAGCAAATCAATACATTAATTTCGTAAAGCTCGTTATATTCGAATTCTCGTTGTATCCGAGCTTGTGAGTTGACCTGTATTTTATTAGTAAACATACTGTATACACGTTAAATAACTAATTCTGCGATGTCATACAGGATGAAGTGAATGATAAAGCACTAAGGAAGAACTCTATCCGGTTGAAATTCGCATGATTGAACAATTACTTTAGCAGCAATCTGGACCATTACCTATTATTAACTACTTAAAACGTTTAAATTACTAATAGATTTATGAAAAATTGCCATTTATGTAGCGGTTTAGAGTCTGCACATCTTTTAACAAATCATTTGAAATGCAGAAAAAGAACGGCATTGGGAACATTGGTCGGGGTTTATATAGTATGCAAAAAGGAGCAAAAGGACGCGGAGCATTCCGACTGAAATACAGCCGCCATACGTAGTTCTACCTCCTGATGGAGTTATAAAAACATATCCACGGCAGACCGTCTCAGCATGGGGCATCTCACCGCGAAAAAAGTAAAATGGCGTCGTCTCTCATGTCGCATGTCGAACGTGTTTGCTAAGAAACGTCATCCCGGTTAGTGGGAAGGTGGGGCCCGGAGCTAAAAGAATAGCGTCTGATGCTGATGCCATAGCAGCCGACAAGGTGCTATTGTATCGAACAACGTCCAGGCATAACAACGACTTTGCACGCTGCCACTTTTTTGCTCGTCCATTCTTTTTGTGCAGGTTTTTAGAAACCCGAGTTCATTTGAAACTTTAATTAAATCACAATTCTAGAAACGTTATTAAATGTGATGGCACCAGGGCCGGGCTTACCCCATGTTTTGGGACACACTTCGCTGAGGAGATTTTGATTAAAACGCCCGGGGAAGTTAATAACACTCTATTCTCAATCCACTACCAAAACGAGATCTTTATACTGGAGGGTTCCGTTTTTTGTTAAGGGGATTGTAAACCTAGTGCGGGCTGTTTTGTAGGCTATCTCTGATACCCAAAATAAACCTAATCGATCGTGTATTTCTATTAAAGAAATTCCTGATAACTTCGTCAATCGTTGCTACTCATGCTAAACAACTAAAATACCTTGGCATTGTTCTGATTTAAGAAAACTAGATATAAATAATTATCTTTAACTGGAGTTGTATGCATTAGCAATGGACCCATATTACCGTAGTTACGATGACAATAGAAAACGATTGCATTTAAGGCAGTTTAGTATCCGCTTAAAATTAACGCAATAGGTTGGCAGAATAAACAGAATTCGATGTTTAAGCACTGGAATCTTTATGTATTTCCGATTGTTTATATTTCAAATGGCAATTTTGCTAATTAGAATCAAATTGCTCGAGCTTAACAATTATTTCTGCAATATGGATACAATCGACCTTGCAGCTGCTGCGGTAGGTAATATACACCATCTACCACCAACTCATATAGGCACAGAATATCAGTCATCAATTGTAATCACCAAAGCATAAAGAACCTAACGCATCACTTTCATCAATTTTCCTCGCGTGTTTCGCTGCGAGAGGTCTCCCAGTCGTCCATTGCACTATCTGCTGTGATCCAGTGCAGTATTTCGCTCGACCACCTCCGCTTGCTATTGTGTAGGTTTATAAGAAAGAACGGAAAGATGAACCCTCGTCTGCAAGCGAAGGTCTGTTGGCTCAACTTGTAAATGATTGCAGACGAGGACGAGATATGCAGCCGAAACAAATAAAACCGTTTCCGAAAATGTCGGGCTAATAAGAACAATTTTATGAATGTGACTGTGTAAGCATGGCAGTCAGTATTTATTTATTTGTATTAAGTTCGTTAAGCTTTCACGAAACCAAGTACTTCCAATTAGTTTAAGTACTGTAATTTAAAGCTTTACAACTTCATCCAAACTCTTCATTTTCATTTTCCCGCCAACAACTAAAGAAATATCTGTACAGGGTGATTCTAAACAGGTAGGAAAACTCTAACCACGTATAGCTGACGTTATTTACCCCAAATTACCTAGTAATTTTTTAGAAACTCCGGAGATAAGACTTTCAAAGTTTCTTTTTACATCCATCCACTAAAATGTAATTAACTTTTTTGTTACTGGTCCAATTTCGATAAAGTTCGTTGTTTTGGAAAGCTAACAGTCTAAACTTAATGTGATAGATAAGTGGATGAAGTCTGAAGCAAAATGAAAAGTTGGTTTTAAAATGTAAAAATTACGGCATTTCTTAAAAACGAGATCGTTAATTTAAATTTCTTTGGAGCTTCTAAATTAGTCTTCTGTTATCCAAAAATTTAAAATCTAAAGTTATCTAACAAAGTTTCGAATAGAAATAACAATTAAAATATATGCTCTTAATTTTTAAATTTTGAAACCAAAGTTTTCACTTCTAGATCAGATTTTCTCCACTTTTCACACTCAATTGTACATTTTCCGTATTTTTTCAGAACATGATTAAAAAAAATTAAGTAGTAATCCCGTTGAGTTAGCTTGCTGTAAAATAATATACAAGAATAAATTGTTTTTAAAAGCGTTATACTACAACTCTTAGATTACGCGATTGTTCTACTGTGAATTATTTCTCTGAATAATAATAATAAAATTAGGTATGTAATTCTTGTGCTACTAAAATTGGCTTCATATTTTACGAAGCTTGCTCAAGCTACAGATCCTATCTTTGTTATAAAGAACTTCTCAGAAACCAACATCAAAAGAGTCTCTCATAAAAATAATAAAGCTGTGTACAAAAGTGTATGAGAGAGATTTTTTTTAATATGCGCTCTCAACGTTTCGTTTACTTTAAAAACTTAATAGAAGGAAACTACAATTGTTGTGTATGTATCTTCAGCTCAAAAAACATATTCAAACTCTTGTACTGTTGTTTAAATTCCAATAGAACTAATGAAAAATAAATACTTTGATAAACACTTACGGTTTAAATGGGTGATTCTCAACCGATGCACCAGTGTACACTGGTGCACCACGAATTTCTTGCAAGTGTGCCACGAAATTTCATAAACATAACCTTAATTAAAAATTATTTTTTGTAAGAAAATTTAGATAATTTAAAATTTTTTTTAAACATGTCGAGCCTTTTGCCCGTTATAAGGGGTGTCTCCTCTGGACATAAAACGAAATAATTATTTTGCATGTTTATTAATTGGTCAATATTAAATTAATTAAACTAAATTTATATTTTATTTCATAATCTATTGATGGTTTTATCAAATTACAGTAAAAGGGCTTGTAAAATGAGGTCGTTATATCCGAAGTTGATAATAGACAATATAAGAAATATTCCATTTAATATAGGTTTATTTACACAAAAATCAATAAACGGCAAATACGCATCATTATGAGGCGTTTAAATATGTATATGTTAATATTTTGCATAAACGTCTGACATTTTTGTTTGTTAATATTTTATGAACAAAAACACAGTTTTCCGCTTTCGCAAAATAGTTCAAAACGTTTTGGGGTACATCACAGAACATTAAAAAATGGTTCGCTATCTTCATGGACGTCATTGTCGTCTTCTTCAGCATTTTTGGAATTGTAGAAAATTTTGTTGCTAAAAATTCTGTGGTTATTTCTTCATAATCTACTAGATCGCAGGAAGTTGTTAGAAATATCTATGTACAACCATTACATTTTAAATACGCAAAATTTCCTAAATGATTTATTACTCCATTAAACAATTACAGTTACATTTACGTGGATGGGCACAATTTTGAGGAACGCTTTATTCGGAAGTTCGTTGTTTGCATGTTCGTTATAACAAAGAATATTTATAAAGGATCTTGTGGGTAGTTTGGCGGGATATATTTGTATAATTCGTTATATCCAGTGGTTTACTATAAGCAACTGGACATACAGGCCACTCCAGACGAGTTTGAATACAGTGAGATCCTGGATATACCGAGCGTTTACACAGTGAACGATTTTGATTTGCATTGTTTACTGTAGTGATCTGTTTCCCATTTCTTAAGATCGCTTGTTCCGGAAATAACGAACAAAAATTAGAATATTATTATAATTTCTAGCTTGGGTTGTTACCACACCTTTACCTGAAACATTTCTTGATGTGGTTCTAGTAACCCCGAAATATTGGGTTCTATAACATATCTATAGACACAATCTCAGATATATAAGATTCTAAGTACAAAAACAATTAAATATTCACGACTAATTAAAACAAAAACGTCTAAAATATTGAATTCAACTGATATAAAGGTCTGCAGACCCAAAAGTCTCGTTATAGTTGTGTTGTATTTGAAAAATCAGATACTATTTGCAGTGTCTTTGATTCCTAGTCATCATTCGCTCAGAAATATGCTAAAACGGAATACAATCTAGTTTTTTAATGTAAAAAGTGATGTTCGCTTAAATTAAACTTCGTTAAGTATCACTTCATTCCCGTCATCTTCTTCCTTGTCAACGTGTTCCGCATTGAACAACTCTCCGACTACTTCAATTATGCTGAGTTAGAATTTTCGCATTTTGCCCAAAGACTTATCTTAAGTGAGTGGACTGTATGTACAGCTGAAGTTACTTATAGCTTCTACTAATAGTAAAATGACCTCAATGTCGATAAGTGAATGTCTATACTGTATAATAACTGCCTAAAAGTATTAAAAATTACTTAGCTTATTTAAATGTTCTTGTACATAATTAAGAGTGTTTGTTGTAGAGATCTTAAATCACATTTAGGGGATTTTGGGGTAGCTGTTATATAAGGATATTCGTTAGATAGAGGTACCGTTATATAGAGATATCTGTTGGGTATAGCGGTAAGCGTTATGTAAGGGTATCTGTTTTATAGGAGTATCAGTTATATAGGAGTTGTTCGGTATAAGGAGATATCTGTTGCATAAGGTATCCGCTATAAAGGGATATCCGTTAGATAGAGGTACCATTCTGTAGGGATATCTGTTGGAGAGGGGTAAGCGTTATGTAAGGGTATCTGTTACATAGGAGTATCAATTATATAGGGGTTATTCGTTATATGATGATATCTGTTGCATAAGGTATCCGTTAAGTAGAGTTACCATTATATAGGGATATCTGTTGGGGAGGGAAAAGCGTTATGTAAGCGTATCTGTTTTATAGGATTATCATGTATATAGGGGTTGTTCGTTATTTGAGGATATCAGTTGCATAAGGTATCCGTTATATAGGGCTATCCGTTAGATAGAGGTACCGTTATATAGGCATATCTGTTAGATAGGAGTGAGCGTTATCTAAGGGTATCTGTTATATAGGAGTATTAGTTATATAGGGGTTGGTCGTTATATGAGGATATCTGTTGCATAAGGTATCCGCTATAAAGGGATATCCATTAGATAGAGGTGCCATTATATAGGGATATCTGTTGGGAACGGGTAACCGTTATGTAAGGGTATCTCTTGTATAGGAGTATCGATTATATAGGGGTTATTCGATATATGAGGTTATCTGTAGCATAAGGTATCCGTTATACAGGGATATCCGTTAGATAGAGGTACCATTATAAAGGGACATCTGTTGGGGAGGTGTAAGCGTTATGTAACAGTATCTGTTATATAGGAGTATCGATTATATAGGGGTTGTTCGTTATATAGGTATATCTGTTGTATAAGGTATCCGTTATAGAGGAATACGTCCGTCCATTATTGTAGATGTCACTGTAATATGTGATCGTATTTGATATGCTCCTACAATTCCGATTTTACAATTATGGATTAGCTTATCAAATTTGTAATATAAAATTGTAATATTTAATTGATTTAAATACCGGGGGTTCCGCCATAATTCCAATTTTGAAAGTGTGCCAATAGTTCAAACAAATCTGAATACTACTGATCTAAATGATCAATAACAATAACTATGTAGTCAAAATTAGTGGTCCAATTGAAGCTTAACCGACAATTTGTAAAACCCATTACGATTTTAATAATAATGTTCACAGAATCCTGGCTTAGAAGATAAATGCAGCTTTTCTGGTTTGCGGTTGCCGTTTCTCCGGAAAGGTATTGTTTGTAAAGTTACTACCGGAAAGGGTATGTGTCTAAAATAAAGGTCATCTGCCAGCCATACAGCAGCGCATTTGTATTTTACGACTTGTTCGATTCGACAGGAGCAGCGAAGTGCTAAAACGTGTCCGTTATTTCAGACTATACATATTTCACTCCATATTGCATCTTGTACACCGTCAGAATTTAAATTGCTTCTTTTATTGTATATGATTTTCAACACGTACTTTTTGTTTTCATCTTTGAAAGTTTAACAAGCCTCTGGCTTGCTTGTATTGGTGTATACTATATACAATAGGCTTACAGAAGTTACAACACACAAGCATACAAACTTAATAAAATATTATTATTATTCAATTATTTCAAGTATTATTTGAAAACGTGACATCTTCGTACAATTAGTCCTAATGTCCAAAACGACAGTGTCACTTTTGTGATGTCCTCCGATTTGTTTGTGAAGTTTTAATCATCATCAGAGTGTGTATAATACACTGATTGTGAACCGCCACTAAAACTGTGGGGCAAGCGATAACAAGGTTTATGTTTAAATCAGATATGCACGCCTAGTGCAATTACTAGCTGTATTACACAGAATATAGATAAGCCCGAAAGGTGCGTTACATTCCCTTGTTCATTGTGCTATTTCAAAAATCATAACCCACAAAATAAATGTCACATTCTTGGAATACGTTCTGTTGAATATAACGCATTGAAAGTTTAATTAAAATGTAATATTCTATATGTAAAATAAAAATACTTGCGGCCGAATTTAATAGACTTTAATTGCAACATTATCTAGCTAATTATGTCATAACTACACACCATGCTTCTTAATATTTTACTATTAAAAAATCAGAAGTTTTTACACATGATCGAAAAATCCATAGATATCACCAACAGCACTATTAGGTATTTTATTTTTACTATTCGATGTAGGTAAACGTTTCTAGGAATTATAACACAAACGAGGCTTTATATTTAACTATTTTAATAGAGACTTTTATGTTAAGCGACAATTTTCAGAAGCAAAAATATTTGCAATCGAACATTTGTACAATTGAAAACTTTTTGTTGGTTGTCTATGTCACTTTAATTTGTAACTCAAGGCATAGTAAAAATGAACAGCTATAAAACGATTCAAGCGGCTGTAACCTACTGAACATCTCCTCCCCCAACTTACACTCGGAGGTATTTCACCCTGCTCCCTAAATACCTCCCACACAACATTTCGAAACATACATACGTATACACAAAGTACGATAACACATTTTTTGAGTTCACGCATACAAAATTTAATTGGTAAAACACATATCGAATTGATATATATATATATATATATATATATATATATATACAAGAGATATTTGGGATACGCAGCCCCTCCCCCTCTACTTTCCCCTGTGCCAAACCCCCAAATTTGCAAATTTATGTCAGCTACGCATAAACTCAGATAAAAAGAGTCTTTGAACAATATAAAACTAAATTTTGAATGGTAAATTACACAGTTAGTTTATTAAAAAGAGAAGTTTGGGATACGCCAACCCCCTTCCTCCTCGTTATTCACAAAATTATTTCCAAATCTATAGTACGTTCTCATAAAAACCGATATAATAAAATACAAATATGATATTTGACAACGTACAAGTTACTTTCTTAAAAAAGAAGAGTTAACATAGGCCAGCCATATAATTTACCCCCCCCCTCCTTCAATTATCTATCACCACGAAATTTCCAAACTTACAAGAAAACTCTTCCAGTTCACACATATAAAATTTGATCAGGAAAGTGCATATTTATTTTTATCAAAAGAAAATACTTGAGATATGTCAGCCCCTTCACCTTCCTCATTAGCCAAGCCCACAAAATTTTCAATTTTATTTTAATAGCTACGTAAAACTGGGGTAAAAAGAGTCTTGAAACCTACATAAAACTAAAATTTGAATGGTAAATTACACAGTTAGTTTATTAAAAAGAGAAGGTTTGGGATATGTCAGCCCTCTCCTCCCTATTATCCATAAAATTTCCTAACCCAATAATAGGTTCTCATAAAAACCGATATAATAAAACACAAATGTGATATTTGACAACGTACAAAGTTACTTTCTTAAAAAAGAAGAGTTAACATATGCCAGCCATATAATTTGCCCCCCCCCCCTCAATTATCTATCACCACGAAGTTTCCAAACTTACATAAGGGTACATGCCGTTAAAAGAAAAGTCTTCCAGTTCACACATATAAAATTTGATTGGAAAAATGCATATTTATTTTTATCAAAAGAGAGTACTTGAGATATGTCAGCCCCTTCCCCTCCCTCAGTGGAAGAAGCAGCTGCGCACCAACACAAAACTCAAATTTGATTGGTAAATTACAGATTTAGTTGATTAAAAAGAGAAGATTTGGGATATGTCAGCCTCTTTCTCCCCCATTACCCACCCATACAATTTCCAAATTTATAATATGTATATAAGTACTTATAAACGCTGATATAAGAACAATATTCTAGCCATTACGAACATAAAATTTGGCAATGTATAGGTTGAGCGTATTTAAAAGCGAAGACTTAATATTTGCCCCCCATAGAATTTGTCCCCCTCCCCCACCCGGCGATCATCTACTACCAAAAAATTTCCAAATTTATATCAAAGCAGATAAATACCGATAATTAAACATTATTTATGTTAAATTACAGGTTTATTTTTTGAAGAATGGGACCCCCCCCATTAGCTACATCCACCAATTAAAAAAAAAAGATAACATAGATACACACCAATAAACAAAATTCTTTCTGTAAACCAAATGTAACTTTTCAACAGTAAATCAAATGTTTGATTTTTGAAATTTTAAGAGAGTAGATTTGAAATGGGTCGGCTATAAAATAAATTAAGCGGGTAATACATAAAAATTCTTCAAGTAAACACGAATATGAAATATTATCCGCAAATTACATGTTGAGTTTCTGAAGAAAAATAAATTCTTAGAACCCCCCCCCCCCCCCCCCACCAC
>JABXWE010042916.1:0-20253 GCA_014611495.1 Limonius californicus | reverse complement strand
ATATATATATATATATATATATATATATATATATATATATATAATTAATATCAAAAACGACCAACTATTATTTTTAAAATGGTTTTCAACACTATTCTAATGAAAAACGCAAGGACAAACCAGGGAGGTATTCTGCCTAGTAAATCTTCTTTACAGTACAAGTGATTACACTTCCCGAGATTCGGAGCTCACGTTAAACTGTAGGTCCTCTATGTCTGTAGTACTTTAAAACAGAGGCATAGGAGCGAAGAGTAATACGTGTATCGCTCGAAGAAGAATGATAAAGTAATAAATTATATACCACGTGTCCGTTTTATATACTATAGGCTATATTTATATATGCAACCTAGTTCATGCCAACACCAGTGTCAATAGGCAATAGAGGGCGCTTGCGCAAGTATTAGTTATGTAGGCTTTCGTTATTTTATGCTGTAAAAACATACAAATGGCGCTAATTTCCATATTCATAAATCCACATACCGAATAAACGCCCTAATATCCCATGCCAGCAAAATTTTATTGATTTTAATTAATGAAAGATCCCTGCAAGCCTTAGGCAAAAGGTAAAAGGAAGACATTTTCAACATATGCCAAATTATAAAAATGGTAAGAAAAATCAATGAACTTGTTTATGGCACGGCGATTATTTTATGGGAAAAAGCTGTGTGGAAAACTGGAGCGGCGGCATATTTATTGGGGGCGTAAAAATAACCAATTTGCGATATACTGGTGGTACCGCCTTCTGACTCAATTGAAGACCTGGCCGCGTTAGTCGAAAGATTAGAAAACGCAAACTCCTTCTGCAGTTTAGAAATTAATAAGACGAAGACGAAGGTCATGATTGTCGACCGAATAAATAACAACATATCAGTATACAATCAATATATTTACCTTGGAACGCTCATTAGTAACGAAGGAGGAAGCACACCGGATATCAGACGACGCAATGAAATGGCTAAACATGCAATTCGTAGCCCGAAAAAGATGTGGAAGGATAAAGATATCAACCTCAATACAAGGAAATTAATTATAAGCACTCTAGGCGATCTGTTATGTCGTATGGTGGTAATCTTGAACAATCAACGTAACAGAGCTAAAAAGAGTTGACTCTTCGAAGTATGGCACTGGAGAAGAGGTCTCCGCACACGAGGGATTGCTAGGCGAGCGTACACATCCATCCTCAATGTAGTTAGAGGGCCCCTACGATTAGCGCGAAGACTTGGGAAGGCTAATAGTACATAGAAAAAATGGAAAGATCCAGAGAAAAATGGTAATCCCCAAAGTGACGTACAAACCAAACTGGATAGGCCAAGTGAATGCAATGATTGATAGCTCTTTACAACAAGCCACTAGAGCAACTAATCGCAGAGGAAGACGGCGGGAGATATCCAGAAGAATAGACAGTCAAAACAACAACATTCAGTAAACAAAGTAAACCGTAGGTCACGACTCTTCTGTAACGAAAAAAATGAAAAAGAATAAGAAAAAGAAGAAGAATAAGAGAAAGAAGAAGAAAAAAAAAGATGACAAAGAAGAAAAAGAAGAAGAAAAATAAAAAGAAGAAGATATCAATTTGGTATTGTAAATAAATGCAAACTCATCTAGAGGATGTTTTAAATTATAATCCCATATTTTTACTACCACTACTAGAATTAAAAATACCTATAAAATGTTTAAAAACTTTAAAATTCCTGTATGATATTCTACATACAAATATTCGTGGTTATTCTGTATTATTCGATATTCTTTTGTATATTGCTATAAGAAAGGAAAACAGCGTCGCAAACCTCAAACATATAATTAGACGCTCCAAATCTTTCCGCAAAATATGCCTGTTTCGGGTTTCAAAAGCCGTACAATAATACAGATACATAATAAATAAAAAGAAAGGTAACCAAAACTAATCATTTAGATTATAATTGAAACTGAAATTATAGTATTTATTAAGAAGAAACGAAATATTAATCCTAAGGGTTTCACACCCAAAGGAAATACCAGTGAGAAACAAAATATGTAGGCAGAAAGATAAAAAAAATCAAAAGAGCATAGGTAATTTTGTCGGAATGGCTTACAACATTTGCGTGGTAGTCTATGAATAACACCTCCTTCCTTATAGAAGGTATGGAAACGGTACTCTATCAGAGTACTAGTACCTAAGAAGTGAGGATATTCCAAACCGACCATTTCCCCCCAATCAACACGCCTATTAAAAGGCAAAATCAACTAAAATGGCTGTACACAGTTTCGTCAAAGGACTAGAGAAGATGTATATGAAAGAAATAGTTCTCTGTGCTTTCGTCGATATTGAGGGAGCATTCGACAACATCTCCTTCGAATCCATAGATAAAGCTGCCAAATGGATTAAATCCATGCTGGTAAGTCGGAAAATCACGGCTAAGTTGGGATAAGAGACAATCACCATAGCGGCCGCTAGAGGTTGTTCCCATGGGGGGGGGGTTTTATCGCTTCTTGTATGGTCTGTGGTGGTGGATGATCTCGTACTCATACAGCAGGGCTTCGAGATACAAGGGTATGAAGATGACCTAGTAATACGAGTAGCAGTCCGTGGCAAATTTGACACAGTTGTATCACAACGTATGCAGCTAGCGCTCGATACCATCAACAGCTAGTGTGGAATACAAATCCTGAGCATCAATCCAAAGAAAACAGTCATCGTCCTTTACTAGACGAAGAAAGCTACAGGTACCAACGCTGGAAGGGAAGACCATTGACTTCAGCTATGAATTCAAATATCTGGAAGTCACAGTAGACCACTTATCTAAACTACAGAAGTAAGCAGTGGTGGCAACCCAAACATGACGCAGGCTTCTGGGTAGAAACTGGGGTCTTAAATCGCAAATAATCCATTGGTCATATATGGCTAAATGGCAATGACCACATAAACATGTTACTACTCAGTTACAGCTACACCTGTCTGAGTATAGCAGGTACGATGAACACCTGACCAACTGCGGCTATGGAGGCCATGTTAGGATTAATGTCGCTCCACTTCCTGGTGCAAAAGGAGGATGCTCGGAAGGGCATACAAACTAAAATCAGGAAACCAGACAGGCCACTTAGAAATTCTAAGTCTCGCCCATCTTGAGCGAACAGCCTACACTATTTTAAAGTGTGGACCTCAGGAGGACCCTGCTGTAAGGGGGATCCTTCCAGTGGTATACGGATGATTCGAAGATGGAAGACGGAGGAACTGAAGCGGGGGTTACGGTTCCAGGTGCCAAATTTTCGAACCGCTCACCAGAACTACCATCTTCTAAGCTGATGTTTATACAATAAACTTCTGGAAATGGTATAAAGGTGCAACAATTGGCATTCTTACAAACAGCCAAGCAGCAATAAAGACATTAAAAGCTTATACTTGTGAATTTAAGCTTCTGTGGGAGTGCCTGGTAGCTAACAATAACCACGCATCTTTACAGTGGATTCCGGGAAACAAGAGCATACCAAGCAACGAAAAGGCCGACGCACTAGCAAAACGTGGAGCAATGACGCATTATATTGGACCTGAACCTTATTCTGGTATACAGAAAAGCCACAGGAAACATGAGATCATGGTATGGGAGGAACAAATGAAAGCTTCACATTGGGAAAGCACACCAGGACAACGCCAGGCAACATCTCATAACTATTTCGCAAAAGAAAGCAAAAATTGCTTAGCACCATCACCGGCCCATTTACAGGCCACACATCACTACAATACTATTGGTCCAAAATTGGTAAAGCTGAAGACCAAATGTGCCGTTTATGTAACGAGGCAGCAGAAACGGCAGAGCATATGTCTATGCAACACTGGCTGTCGCCGCAGACAAACAATTATCGCAAGGTCGTTAAGACACCTATCGACATAAAGGACGCTAAATCCAAAAATATCTTAAGGTTTGCAAACAGCCTACAACTTTTCTAAACTAATCAAGGGGTCATAAGTTACAAAAGAACCATTAAGGTTCGAAGTTCCGGAAGGCACATTAAAGGCCAAAGCCTTCTTACCTAATAATAATAATAATAATAACAATGAACAACACAAGAAAATATACTAAGATCTGCGAATATCCAACAACATGGAAACTTACTGGGGAACATTTTCAAAACCAAATCAGCTTAAAAATCGTCCCGCTGAAATGGAGAGTCGCCCTCTGGTGTTCAACCACTTGTTCGCCAATTTAACAAAAACTAGATGATCAGCAGAGTTAAGCATCGCTCTTTCTGGTATGTGCTTGAATGAGAGTCCCACGGCTATGTCAACACAGCGCCTCGTGCTAGCGGCGGGTACGTTAATAGTCGTTTCCGGATGTCATGCTAACACCATGACAGTAATTAAAGGGTTGGAAGTCCGCTTCAGTATAAATGCTACTAACGAAAGAAGAATAAATGTAAAAAAAGGTGTGGATTATGTTGTGGGGCATGATTACCACCTGGTGCTTAGTAAAACCCGGAGCAAGAAAGGAAGAAAGAAAGTACAGTTGTAAAACTGGTCTAACAATACATATTTCATTTATAACGTCTACATTTCTACCGGACAGTATTTTCACTGATTTTGCTACAAAATCAAACTTATTAAAGATATTTCCACAACATGCTGTATAATTCTACATGAGATAATTTTATGCAAAAGCATTAATAGTATATTAGTATATTTTCTTACGAATGTGAGTTGTCAAACATCACTTATTGTATATTGATATATGTATATTTAAAAAGAGCTCGAAGGTGTCGTAAACCGGAAATTCGTCATCGATGTTTAGACAGCATAACTATACGAATTTGCGTTGACTGTTCATAAATAGCGTTTATCGAATTACGGCTAACAGTGAGTACTATATAATATGTCTAAGACACGTCCGTCGTCCGTGTCATAGTTCTGTATCACTCATAACTGCGATAATTCAGTAAATTTCCAATTGTTCTCCAAGAAAATACTAACATGTTTCGAAAAATCTACACGTCGAATATATTCGTCGACTTTTGTAATAATCAGAAAATCGTGAACGATTCCATTACCAGTTATGACATATAAACAAGCAACATTGAATTCTACCATAAACTTCTTCTTTGCGTCAAGGTGATTTTTTAGAAGAAAAGTGTAGGAGGTGCTTCCTGTACGCAAAATACACTTCCTGATTTGTTTTGAGAAGGAAAAATAATCTACAGTTTGACAGTACTAAAACCAACCCCTTACCTTTCCGTAAATACAATTACTAATTTGTTCATGTTAAATCAATTATTCTGCCACATAAACTTCCTACGACAAACTCATGGAATAAACGAGACGTCGGGGATTGTTAATCAAATTTGTTGCACGCACTAATAAAGAACCACAGAACTGCTTTAAAATTTGTTCTGTTTGCCATAATTATAAGAAAGTAAATTGGAAAACCCGGTACGTGTACAGATGCTTACGTGCTTACATACAAAACGGTTTTGCTCGATTCGGCGAACTTATTTAAATTCTCACGAATCGAAAGGAGTTCTAAACCGAAACGGTAAAATAAATTAATTCCTCATATAGGAAACCTCAGATTCGATGCAATGATGAGCGAGAGTCAGTTATCGGATTAAATAATGTTTCTGTCAAAATGTAAGCAAATGCAAACTCAGATTCCTAAAATTTTCATATAGAAAAGAAAATCTGTAACGAAAAGTTTTTCAGAAGAGAACGTCCTTTGAATCCCATTTCTACAGAGCGAGTCCGTTCTTAATTTCACTACTGGTAGACTACAAGATATAATATATTCGCTGTATGGTTTAGTTAATAGCCATTGTATATTATTAGAATTTTTTACACAAAATTGCGCCGTCTTGTGGAGACAAACAGGAAAAAACAATACCATCAATTAATTGAAATCACACTTTTCGGTAAACAGGTTACTGAACTATAAAAATAAACCTTTCCATACAGGGGTTTCTTTGGGTTATTGAACTCTGGAAATTATGTGTTTCCAAATTGTTTGCTGCGGGATCTTTAATTCAGAATGATCAGTAGATTATTAATACACCCCGAATAATATGAACAAACATGAGTGAATGAAGAACAAGTATTACTAAATAAAAACAAACTTTTCCGTACGCAGGGATTCCCAGGGTTATTGAACCATAGATTTTGTATTTTTTCAAAACTTTCCTTCGAAATACGTTGGTGAAAATGTACCATAAATGTTTGTTCTTACTTAAATACAGTTGAAGACAATCCAAAAAAATCGAAAAATAATAACAGGTATTAATTAAATAATTAAAATAGATCAATTGAGTTTCCCAGGGTTCTAAACTATTGGAAATTATATATAAATATTTATATATAAACAAACGAGGAAGATAAACCTTTGTATATCTAGGGTTTCCAAGGGTTACTGAACTGTAGAAATAATATTGTTTCAAATTTTATATCGCCAGGATCTTTGGTTAAGATTGAATATTATATATTTGTTATCCCCCAAACACTGTTATATTTTTGTCCCAAAAATACTTCGGTTAAGAATGTAAACTGTATTATTATTACTGTTACCTAAATGCCGTTATATACTTGTTAAATACAAATCGAATGATACAAACAAACAAGGACGATAAACCTTTGTATACCCAGGGTTTCCAAGAGTTATTGAACTGTGGAAATAGTATTGTTTCAAATTTTATATCCCCAGAATCTTTGGTTAAGATCGAATATTATATATTTATTATCCCGCAAACACTGTTATATTTTTGTCCCAAAAATACTTCGGTTAAGAATGTAAACTGTATTATTATTACTGTTACCTAAATGCCGTTATATACTTGTTAAATACAAATCGAATGATACAAACAAACAAGGACGATAAACCTGTGTATACCCAGGGTTTCCAAGGGTTACTGAATTGTGGAAATAATATTATTTAAAATTTTATGCTCCAGGGTTTTTTATGTAGAATGAACATTATAGTATTGGTACTACCCCATTAAATAAATAGAAGACAATAAGAATTATTAAATAAATATTAAACTTCCCATGAAAGGGGTTTCCCAGGGTTGCTGAACTATAGAAATTATGTTATTTTTTAATTATATGTCCCTGGGATCTTGCTTTAAAGAATGGTAAATGTGTTATTAATAAACACCTCTAAATAGAAACCGAATAATAGAAACAATGAAGGATAATAACAATCATTAAATAAAAATAAACCTCTTCATATACAAGGTTTCCTGGGGTTTTGAATTGTAGTAATAATATTGTTTAACATTTTATTATACTTCAATAACAAGAACAAAAAATTAAGTATAATAACAATCATTAAATAAAAATAAACCTCTTCATATACAGGGTTTCCCGGGGTTACTGAATTGTAGGAATTGTATTTTTTTTTCAAACTATATGATCCAGAGATTTAGTTAAAAATGAAAATTATATTGTTGTTGTTACTCCATTAAATAAAAAGAAAGATAATAAAAATCATTAAACAAAAATTAAACTTTCCATATATTATAAAACTTTCCATATACAGGGTTTCCCAGGATAAATGCACTGTAAAATTTAAATTATTTCAAATTTTATGTCCCCGGGATATTTGGTACACAACGAAAATTGTTTTAAACCTTTACATGTACAGTGTTTCCCAAAATTAGTAAACTATAGAAATTACATTTTTCATATTTAACGTTCCCGGGATCTCTGGTTAAGAACAATAAATGTATTATTATTAAATAACTAATAATAGACTTCAATAACAGAAACAAAAATTATAGATAATTACGATCATTAAATAAAAATAAACCTTTTGATATGCAGGGTTTCGCGGTTAATGAACTGTAGAAATTCTATTTTTTCAAATTTTACTATCCCGTAACATTAATATATTATTAAAACGATGAGCCATGGATAATGTAGTTAATTTCTCTAATCTAATTTAAGGCAACCTAACCTAACATAAGTTAATCTAAAATATATATACATACATACATACACATGTATATGAATATATGTATATATGTATATATTATGACATTGTTAGGACCAGTACTAATAATAATAATAATGTAGTTTATATTTCAAGTCAAAATATCTCGTAAATACAAAATCTAAAGTGCTATTACTTCCCGCCCATTTTCCCAATACTGCAGGAAGCTTGAAACGCCCTGTATTGCATTAAATAGTTCAATATCAGGTTCAGATGTTTCAAAGTTTGAAATACGATTCCTTGTTCTAATCTAACCTAAGCCAACTTAACCTTTTTTTTTTCTCAAATCAATTCATTAATCTCGCTTTTCGCCATTAAAATTCAGGGGGGTGGCGGGCGTCCCAGACACTACTAACCGAGCAATTTCAATTTTGCAACATCGCGGCCCTAAATCTTATACTAACTGAAATGTCACGGATCCGCTGCTCAGTGAGATTACAACGAAAACCACAGCGGAACGAGCGCTAATTCACTAAGTGGTGACATCGAGAGTGGCAACGAGCAGAGTTCGCTTGGGTGAAGCTATAGACACGAGGTCCCTCTAAACCCAACGTTAACCTTAAGCTAATACTCTTAGACCCGTACCTATAGTTAAAAGTCATATAATTATATATTAATATGTAGTATGGTATTATTTATCAGGTTTAGCTAACAGAATAATTAATATGAACATGTTGAAGAATCAATTACTAATACTAATAAATTAGTTTACCATTCTCAAGTCTAAATATCTCGATAATACATAATCTATAGTGCTATTACTTTCCCGTTAATTTTCCTACACTGCAGGAAGACCTGGAAAACCCTAATTGCAATGAAAATAATTAAATATCAAGTTAAATGTTTCAAAAATTGAACATACCATTGCTTGTTCTAAATATAACCTAACTCAACCTACCTAACCTAAACTAATCTAACCTAACATAATATATATATATATATATAATATGACATTGTTACGACCAATAATAATAATAATATAGTATATATATATATATATATATATATAATATGACATTGTTACGACCAATAATAATAATACTAATAATATAGTTTACATTTCAAGTCAAAATATATCGAAAATATAAAATCTAACGTGCATTTTCCCTATACTGCAGGAAATCTGGAAAACCCTGTATTGCATGAAATAATTAAATATCAAGTTTGGATGTTTCAAAATATGAAATATGATTGGTTGTTTTGAAAATAATGTTTTATTGTTTATTTCACATATCATTGGATATTTTTTAAACTAGAGAACCGTATACAAGATGGCTCAAAATCGGTGCCTTTACTTTTGGAATTTGATTCAGTAGGTTTAAACAAATCGAAAATTAAAAGTGGAAATTTTTTCTGATTGTCCGTTATCGAGTTATTGATAAAAAAGTATAGCACGGTGGCTTCAATTAGTTGTGTAACATCATTCAATTAGATGGCTATGGCAAAGTTAAAAATTTATGAATCGTTCTGTCTGTATACAGATAAGCATCATTATTTTCATTTTCTTCTGCTTTCTGTATTTATAATGGAACGATTCTATTGTACTAAATCGAAATTACGTCGATATGTTGAAAGTATTAGGTGGGTGTAATAACAATGCCACTGGTGCGGCTAGGGCATATGCGGAAAGGTTTCCAAATCGTCGGCAACCTGATGCAAAATCTATAAGATGTATAGAACAAAAATTATTGCAAACACGGGCGCCAATTTTGAAACACTCTGCATACAGGAAAAAAATTCAAAAAATACATCAGCGTAAATCGCGCAAGGAAATTTGTGATTTGCAAATGACAAACTCACCCAGTATATATTCAAATACCTCCTCTTTCCTTATCGATAACTGCCGTGTAATTCGGACAACATAATTTAGGAAGCAAGTCAAACAATTCAGTTGATTACCGAAACGATAATTGAAAGAGAAGGTAGTATTAAGCCAACCGGAAGACAACAGTTCTTGGTTTTGCATCAAGTTTATAGTGGAAGTAACACGAGGTCAAGTTAAAGGTCGCCTTTACAACTTCCTCATATCGGATTTATGTGTTTTAATCTCACCTGGGCAAGGCCAACACACGACCAAATCGTCTCACGGAGAGAACTAAGTATTTACTTCGCCAAGCAACCATTGTGGAGGCTAAGGATCTCTGTGTTATGTTGACTCGGTGATCATACGGTATGTTCTGCAACTCATATGAAGTGCGACGAAATTCGTATACTCCAAAGAAAGAATGATGTACTTCTTGACACTCTCATACCCTGCGTTGGATGAAATAAACACATATTAGAGGCGGTTCATTAAAACACAACTTAACGATTTCCTGAAAGCTGCTAACGATTTGTCATATTCAATTTATTTTAATTACGATACAAGGAAATGCATGTAATTGGGTATAGGAAACGGTACCACCAGCGAATACAGGATGAATCAAGCTTGATTTTGTTAATTCTAACAATAACCAGTTCTGCAGATAGCAAAGCTCTTGTAAAAATAACGTTAAAAAATATGGTGTAAATACAATTTCAAAATAAAGATTACATTTATTGACGTGTTGATGATTACTGAGAAAATTCGAGATGTTTATTATTAAGCTATTCTATTTACTGGAATGAATTAAATATGCAAATTAAAAGTTACAATTTTAGAGCATCTATTTGATTCCAATCATACAAAGGTTAAACATTTATAAAGTTATTGTAAGTTTTTTGTCAGTAATAAATGCCACATAAAAACAAATCAAAAGCAAGTGCAATAAACGCTCGATTGCCCCAGGACTGTCATAAATTCTAGTAATATTGACGGCATATGGGTTTTCCGTGGTAATAAAATTAACACTGGAATGAATCTGTCTAGTGTATGTCTGTCCTTATCGGGGTATTTCCACATAAATGATGTAACAACTATGTCACTTGTTTACGCTGATTGTAAGGCTTAAAACCAACGCCTGGGAATGTAAGTAATCTATAACAAATAACCATGATGTTGCTACTATATACATTTCTCAAAAATCTTGGTTTGTTTGATATTTTGTTGTTGTTATAGTCTTCCAAGAAAAAAGCATAGGAATGACAGCCTTTGGCAGTAAGACAAACTTTCCTGCATCAATGATCTCGTACAATGTCAACAGTTCTGTTTAAAAACAATCTTAAACAGGCAATTAACCTTTAACAGACGTTGAGCAACAGACCTCCCATTAATTATTGGATAATACAGTACACATATGTTCTACGATATGCACAGATTACCCTAATTCATATATTACATTATAATGATTATAATTGTCTGGATCTAGCAGAATTATTAAATTGTAAAGTTTCTAAATGCGAGGATTGATTTCTAAAGTTTTAATGGTTTAACTGCTACCAGATTTTGTACTGTGGTGGGAACCAGAACAATAAGTTTCAAACGTCTCAAGACAGTAGTACAGCTTATATTTACTGTATAGGTATTCTGCCAAAACCACCAATTGTGAACCTGACAAATATGGCCGCTGATTACTGAAAAGCTTTAATTTGTTTCAGATTTAGTACCGTGGTACAAAATCAGAATAATAGAATTTAAATGCCTCAAGGCAGCAATACAACATCTATTTAGTGTTACGGTATCACTCCTTCTGAAACTACCAATTTGCAAACTGACAAATATGAGTCCCCATTGCTGAAAATGTTATACTGGTTTTAGATTTAGTACCATGGTATGAAAACTAAATCAGAACTATAGGTTTCAAACTACCTCAAGGCAACAATACAAATTTTACGCTATCGTTCCTTCTGAAACTACCAATTTGCAAACTGACAAATTGGGTTTCGACTGCTGAAAAGGTTATCCTTGTGTCAGATTTAGTACCGTGGTGTGAAAACTAAATCAGAACTACAGGCTACAAACGCTTGAAAGCAACAGTACAACTTATATTTAGTGTTTCGGTAGCATTCTTTCTGAAACTTCCATGTGCAAACTGACCAATATGGGTCCCGATTGCTGAAAAGTTTAAATTGATTTTAGATTTAGTACCGTGGTATGAAAACTAAATCAGAAGTATAGGTTTCAAAATTCCTCAAGGCAACAATACACTTTTATTTTGTATTTCGGTATCATCCCGTCTGAAACTACCAATGTGCAAACTGACAAATATGTGTCCCGATTGCTGAAAAGCTTAAATTTTAGGTTTGGTGCCGTGGAATGAAAACTAAATCAGAACTATAGGCTCCAAATGCTCCAACGCAACAGTACAACTTATATTTAGTGTTTCGGTATCATTCCTTCTCATACTACCAATATGCAAAATTACACATATGGGTTCCGATTGCTGAAAAGGTTAAATCAGTTTCAGATTTAGTACGGTAGTATAAAAAGATCTCAGAACTATAAATTTCAAATACCCCAAGGCAACAATACGACTTCTATTTAGCGTTTCGGTATCATTCCTTCTGAAATTACCAATTTGCAAAGTAACACGTATGGGTCCCGATTGCTGAAAACGTTAAATTGGTTTCAAATTTAATACCGTGGTATAAACATTATCTCAGAACTATAAATCAAATGCCTCAAGGCAACAATACAAGTTTTGTTTAATATTTCGGTATCATTCCTTCTGAAACTACCAATTTGCAAACCGACAAATTGGGTCTCGATTGCTGGAAAGCTTAAATTGGTGTCAGATTTAATACAGTGGTATAAATCTTAGAACTATAGATTTCAAATGCCTCAAGGCAACAATACTATTTTTATTTTGTATTTCGGTACCATTCCTTCTGAAACTACCAATTTGCAAACTGACAAATATGGGCACCCACTGCTGAAAATCTTAAATTGGTTTCACATTTAATACCATTAACATTATCTCAAAACTATAGATTTTAAATGTCTGAAGGCAACCATACAACTTCTGTTTGCAAACTGACAAATTGGGTCGCGATTGCTGAAAAGGTTAAATTGATTTCAGATTTAGTACCGTGGTATAAAAATGATCCCAGAACTATAGATTTCAAATGTCTCAAGGTAACAATACAACTTCTATTTAGTGTTTACGTATCATTCCGTCGAAAATTACTAATTTACAAACTGACAAATTGGGTTTCGATTGCTGAAAAGGTTAAATTGATTTCAGATTTAGTACCGTGGTATAAAAAGTAAATCAGAAATATAAGTTTCAAATGCCTCAAGGCAACAATATAGTTTATATTTTGTGCTTTGGTATTATTCCTTCTGAAACTACCAATTTGCAAGCTGACAGATATAGGACCCGATTGGTGAAAATGTTAAATTAATTATAGAGTTGATTGAATGATACGAATAGAAAATCAGAAGAATAAGTTTCAAATACTTTCAGGCGATACTTATATGTTTACTTACACAATTCAGTGGTTTGGTATAATTTCTTCTATATCCATCAGTTTTACAAGTACAGGGCCTGATAACTAAATGATTAAATTGGTTTCAGATCAGACACCGTGGTATGAAAATAAATCAGAATTACTTTGATGTAAGTGTCACTTCTTCTAAACGTTTGAAGCTGCAAACAAGATTGATTGTGTAATTTGGTATTTCGGTATCACGGGTTTTAAAAACAAACATGGAACCTGTTTGCTAATAATTTGGTGGTTATATTGGTTTCAAGTTTGATACCATGGTATGAAAAGGAAAACAGAACAAGTTTAAAACATGTTAAAGCGCCAAAACAAGGTGTATAATTACATAATTTCTTGTTTTAGTATCATTGTATAGGTGCAGCTTGGCCCAATATTATACATAGTCAAAGAGTACAATAGTGTTGTACATAGAGAAAGGGAAAAATTGACAAAAGGAATATTTTTTGGTGATTAGTAGTTTGAAATATATCATTTTTATAGAATAATTTATTAAAGTAGAAGGTTTTCTTTCATATATACAGAAATTAGATAAACGGCCTTTAAAACCTAGACTAAAACTAAATATTATATTTTGAAATAGGTTTCAGAACCGTAGATCTGAAAAAAAAAGTCAAAATAGATATAGATAAGATTATTTATTTTGTGAAATATCAGAAAGTTAATTACTTAGTCATAAATCCCTATAAAAGATTCGAATTGGTTGTGAACTTGACAAGTTATATCAATAACTGAAGCAAAGACTCAACTTTCAGTATGACATTAATAAATTACTAGTATATATAGACTCAAAAATGTTGTATTATGAAATGTTGACTCTACATCGAAAAGTCCCGGCCACGTATTAGCCAAAAAACAAGTTTTGTTTGTAAAATGTTGACGCTGAGCTTGAAAATATGGAGCAGATTGTGATAAGTAGAGTCTAGAAATCACATTTTTATCGAGTAACACCATTATGGGTCACAGATATATCGTGACGTAAATTTACTTTTTCTTGGTTTCAGTAATCTAATCTTTTAACATTATTACCTAAAGCAGTATAGTTAATAATAAGTGACATATTTTAATAAACGTATCAATTGAATAGTCATAGTGTATATTTTCTGCAATAAAACCATGTGTATATGCTCAAGTATAATAGTATGTTATTAGATTAGACCAACCTTGTATATGGAACATGAAATACACACGTACGTTTTAGTTATCTTATCCTGTGACTGAAAATTAAATTGAGTAGCTAATAAGTTCCAGAAACAGTTTAAATTGTTATTTAATATTATGGAGTATTAGGCAACGGTTTTTGCTTATTGTGAATATTACTTAAGTGTACGCTAAACAAATAAATATTAACTCAAATATACGTAGCCTTTGTCGGCTCTATAACAGCTGCGAAGAATTATAAAGGTTTGAAGGAATTCCGTGCAGACAAGAGTTTCTTGGAGTCTGTACGAAAAACATGGGGTGGCAGGGTCTTAAGAAGGGTCAACAACGGCAGTCTACAAGCGGCAGTGTTGTTGGTAGCTAGGCGTTATCTTGCATATCTTTGGCGTAATAACTAATCAATATCGTTTGCAAACCTACTAACTGATTTCGATTGTTACCACTTATGCGATCGTATATAAATATGAACTGCAATGGCAATATCAGTTAATATATAAGCAGTGGCGTCCCTGGCTATGATATGGTTTATATCCCATGAAGTGTTATATGTGTTTACCCAAATGGTTATGTATTATCTACTTGATATTATATGTGGTTTAAATGCGCTGGATCCCATTATTGGTATTATACAAGATTGGTGTGGCTATATACGTAGTTATTGGAAACAGTACGTAGTGAATATAAGTAGATACCTAATGTGCCATCATCATCATCATCATCAATCAGCCTAGTTGCCTCCATTGCAGCACATAGGCCTCCCGTAAACCTTGCCACTCATTTCTATTTTGTGCTGCTTGAACCCATTTAGTCCGGATGCGTCTTATGTCGTCGGTCCATCTCGATGGGGGTCGTCCTCTGCTTCTATATGCCTCTTGTCTTGGCCTCCATTCGACTATTTTCTTGGTACACCGTTCGTCCGTGATTATGGCAATATGTTCCGTCCAATTCCATTTCGATAACACAAGCTCTTCTTCGTATCTCCACATTTGGGATCCTGCTTCGGAGAGATCCCAACATTGACCTTTCCATCGCCCGCTGGGTGACACGTAACTTATGTCTTGGCCTCCATTCGACTATTTATAGATTTTTTAGTTAGGGTAAGTGTCTCAGCTCCATAAGTCATCACAGGCAGGACATATGGGTTATAGACTTTGCGGTCCAACCATATAGGGGATATCGGACTTAAGTGTCTCCCTCAGATTTCCAAAAGCTGCCCAGGTTAGACCAACTATTCTCAGGATCTCACATGTTTGATTATCTCGACCCACTCGAATTTCGTGACCTAGATATTTGTAATATGTTGCTTGGTTGATTTCGTTAGTGCCCACTGTGATACGCCCGCTTACTACAAGGTTGGTCATATATTTGGTTTTTGATACATTGATTTTGAGCCCGACTCGTCCTGATTCTTGGTGAAGTCTTTCCAGCACCTTTTTTGCTTTGTCTATACAATCCAAAATTATAACGATATCATCGTCGAACTTTAGATGATTTCGGTACTCTCCATTTATGTTAACACCCATGTTGTCCCAGTTTATTTGTTTGCACATATGTTCGAGTAGTGCCGTGTAGTGAGTAGTAGCCTCGGCGAGATAGTATTCTTCTGGCGGACCCCCCGCTGTATTTTAAATTTGTTGGTATCGACATGCTGTGGCGGTGTCGTATATGTTCTTTATTATTGTAATGTAGCGGTGGTCAATTCGACATTCTGCTAGAGCTTGTAACATTTTGTGCTGGTCTATAGTGTCGAACGCATTCTCATAGTCTACGAAGATTAGCCCGAAGAGTTTGCTGTATTCCACACATTTTTCTATTGGAGTTTTTATGATAATATGTGACATGCTTAATCATTATTCCCCTACCAAGGAATGGAGGAGGTAGTCAGCTGGCAGAGGTAGCCTCGTGAAGGCGCCTAGTTACAATTATTATTATTACTATGATTGCCAGGAGGGCGTCGGCTGACTTTTACGTGGAGGAAAGGTCGCTAATTATACTCTCCCTTTCGCATGTGGGGCTGTGACTATCAGAGTGTCTGGCTGGACATAGTCCAGTTGCAAAGTTTCTTTTAGATGATTGGTGCTCCAGAAGATATGCATAATTGTCGTAATTACTCTACGATTGGCAAATGAGCTTCCGTATCCTGTTCGAATCCCAATCCTGGGGCAAGGGGCTGGAGGACCCCCGGTGAGTACAACTGCCCAATATTTATTGACAGATCAGTATCTTATGCTGAGAATAAAAATTAAATTGAGTGCTTAATGAGTTCCAGAAACTTTCTAAATTACCATTTAATATTATTGAGTTTGTTTGAGAGTTTTTTATACACAAAGTTTAAATTAAACACTCCAGGCATTTCTTGGCAAACGTAACTGTAACTTCTACAGCATTCTTCACAAAACATGATTCAGCTTCTGTACACAACATTCCTTTAATGTTTACCATGTCGTTTGCTTCAGAGAATCAATTATTCTACATTGTTCTAATCACTTATGTCAAACTTACAATTAAACGTAATGTATACATTACGATTATACTGAATAATTGGCAAATCAGTTTCTGAGTAATTGCACGTAAACAGATGCGGTATTTTTATACCTGATTATAAATAAAGCAGGTAAACATGTTGTTAATAGGTACAAGAGTAAGGTTCATTTCAGGACAGGTTTGTTTAGGAAAATTTAGACCAATACAAACATTCTAATAATTGGACTTTTTTACTTAATGTTTTTTAGTTACTATTATGTAATATTCCATTTAAGTATTATTCGTTGCGTTAAATGCTGTTTTCGTTAGACTATCTTAAGCACAAGATTATCATTAAATTATTATTATGTTGAGATGTAAAAACAAAGGTAATTGTTATTTACCTATCAGTTGCCCATCTAAGAATTTTATTTTTTCTTAAACAAGCTTGATGACCGTGACCATGGCCAAGCTTTTGTCGAATTCTGATTACATCTCGTATCTTCTGCTGCAAATCTACTGTATCATGTAAACAATGTGCGAATTTGCTCACGTATTTAAAGATCTAAAACATCTCTCGAAATTAACTGAATGTGCTTGATCAACAGTTAAGTATTTTATTATTTTATATTTCATTATATAATCCTTAAATTATGATTGGATTTTGTATTGCTGCAAAACTACATATCCAAAGTTTCCTTAAATGTTTCGCATCCTCCGGCTTGAATTGTAGATTGTTGTTGTGTAAAGTAATTACGTCAAAGAGTTTTTACATTTTATGGAAGATATCCAAAACCCTTAATAAACCAATCAAACTCCAAAATAAAATAGCACATGCTCACCTTGAATCGATGTATTTACTAAAATGAAAAATAGCCAAGGGAGTTTGATGTAATGAAACTAGTTTATCCAAAAATTAATATTCATAATAGTTTTTTGTGGATGAGCCGGTACGTATTTCAATTTTAATGAGTGTCGTATCCACAAATCAATTTGGTGATTTCAACGCGTGAATTGTGAATTGACGTGAGAATAGAGGGAATCGATAGCAGCACAATAGATGTATTTTTCTCTCCGATCAAACGTAAAGGGTGTTTGTATATGTACTGTTTTTAATTCATGGTTAACATATTCAAGATAATTTTAAAGAGAAAATACTTTCAAAAAATAATAAGATAAGAATGTATTATACAAAATTCCTTAAGATGTAAAAAATAGACTTAAGTTACCTTATTTCTATGATATATTTGGATTTAATTCATTAGATTTTTGTACCTGACTACAAACGACCGTATTTTAAGAACTTAAAGCCTACAACTTCAGGATCTAGATTTATCAAAGTTTCTTAAAATCAGAACAAGTTTAGTGGTTCACAGAAAACGTAGTAAAGCTACTGTTTTTCTAATAGAAAGGCATATAAATTATATATATTTTGGGTAAGATAAATTAAACAATCTCATGGACTGACCACGAAGAAGGCTAAACTAGATGTTGAATTCCCAAACCGATTTAGGATACCTTCAAGTACGTCACAAATATTTTAGATTTTCCAAAATGTCCAAATATTGGCTACCAACTTTGATTATCAATTGCTTAAACAGGTTAAAATAGATATCACCAAACATTTCGTATTGCAAAAAGATCGTGTGTGACGCCAAAATTCAAAGAGCTTGCAGTGATGCCTGCTTACAGAACATAAGATTTCCAAAAATTCAGTATCTACAAGGAAATTGGCGCTAGTGACAAATAACTAATAAAACCTTCTAGAAACTTGACTTGTATGTAAATTAAAATTTGTATGAAGGGTATTTCCACTTTAAAGCTTTACTCTAATTTATTTAAATAATTAAAATTCTCCAATTTTAATATCTCGTTAAAAATATAAAATTACAACATGATTTGACAATTTGTAATATCAGGAAAACTTACATAAGGAAGGAAATCAAAAGATCCAAAAGAACATTCGATTAAAATTTTAAAATTGTTTTAAATTCATATTCAAAATAAAACCTCGTTAGGGTAGCAGAAATCCAAAACGACTTGTAGTGATGACCGTTTAACCCTACATAGATTAATAACAATAGAAAATTGAGAGATTAGCAAAGGTTCAATGTCTACGAGGAAGATGGCGCTAGTAACGAATATCTAATAAAACCTTATAAAAACTTGACTTGTATATAAATTAATATTTTTATGAAGGGGATTTCCACTTTACAGATTTACTCTAATTTATTTAAATAATTAAAATTGGCCAATTTTAATATCTCGTTAAAAATATAAAATTACAACATGATTTGACAATTTGTAATATCAGAAAAACTTACATAAGGAAGGAAATCAAAAGATCCAAAAGAACATTCGATTAAAATTTTAAAATTGTTTTAAATTCATATTCAAAATAAAACCTCGTTAGGGTAGCAGAAATCCAAAACGACTTGTAGTGATGACCGTTTAACCCTACATAGATTAATAACAATAGAAAATTGAGAGATTAGCAAAGGTTCAATGTCTACGAGGAAGATGGCGCTAGTAACGAATATCTAATAAAACCTTATAAAAACTTGACTTGTATATAAATTAATATTTTTATGAAGGGGATTTCCACTTTACAGATTTACTCTAATTTATTTAAATAATTAAAATTCGCCAATTTTAATATCTCGTTAAAAATATAAAATTACAACATGATTTGACAATTTGTAATATCAGAAAAACTTACATAAGGAAGGAAATCAAAAGATCCAAAAGAACATTCGATTAAAATTTTAAAATTGTTTTAAATTCATATTCAAAATAAAACCTCGTTAGGGTAGCAGAAATCCAAAACGACTTGTAGTGATGACCGTTTAACCCTACATAGATTAATAACAATAGAAAATTGAGAGATTAGCAAAGGTTCAATGTCTACGAGGAAGATGGCGCTAGTAACGAATATCTAATAAAACCTTATAAAAACTTGACTTGTATATAAATTAATATTTTTATGAAGGGGATTTCCACTTTACAGATTTACTCTAATTTATTTAAATAATTAAAATTCGCCAATTTTAATATCTCGTTAAAAATATAAAATTACAACATGATTTGACAATTTGTAATATCAGAAAAACTTACATAAGGAAGGAAATCAAAAGATCCAAAAGAACATTCGATTAAAATTTTAAAATTGTTTTAAATTCATATTCAAAATAAAACCTCGTTAGGGTAGCAGAAATCCAAAACGACTTGTAGTAATGACCGTTTAACCCTACATAGATTAATAACAATAGAAAATTCAGAGATTAGCAAAGGTTCAATGTCTACGAGGAAGATGGCGCTAGTAACG
>JABXWE010042912.1:0-11608 GCA_014611495.1 Limonius californicus | reverse complement strand
AATATATATATATATATATATATATATATATATATAAAAGTTTTTCTTTTTAATTTTCTGGTAGCAGGCATAGTGTTTATAGTCCGCTATTATCTTACTAAGTTTATTGTAAGAAGCAAGAAATACGGTCCCATATAAAAAAAATAAACGCAAAATGCATTTTTAATAAAAATTAACAGTAATTTCAAGTCCAACCTTAGGAATTAAGGATTGAATAACTTAATGCAGTATTGTCGAACTATATTTCTAATTCGCGTAGAACCAAGGTGTCAGTTAATTATTTGCTAACTGGTTATCCCTATCCAAGCAAGCCTTGGCGTCCTTGTGGAAATTTTTAAGTTAATGGCATTAATAAACTTACGTTCAAGAAGAGTTCGTATTTGTATAGCACTTTGAGTTCAAATCTTGATATTTGTTCAATTTAAGGCTTAACGTTTGCTAAAATTCAAAATTTATTGTGTTCCTTATCTGAAGCCCGTCATAAAATTGGCGCCACGCGTATGGATTCTTTTTTGTTTTCATCATAGTATTTGTTTTTGTTTTCCTATTATAGTATTTTTTTTCCATACAACAGGAATGAAGCTATTAACAAAATTCAAGAAATTTTCCGTAGAATGGGGAAGCATGACGGGTCGAGTTGGGAAAGTAATTGTCCAGCCTCTCCTATTATCCACTAGGCAAAACGCTTGCGAATGTCTTCTTCTTACAGATCTGTAAATTACGTACATATAAATATAATAAACCAAAAAATCTTGTTAATCCTTCAAACTTGTTAGAGCCACTTTATTACCCCCTGGAGATTCTAAAGCTCTATGATGCTTATCTTATCATTACCTTTCGTAAATGCTGCTTCTTAGGTAAAATCCTCCTAATTTACAGCATTTCCCATTGTATTCTTGACCTTGGTCTGTTTTCCTTTTCCGACACAATTCTTTAGTTACAGGATACATCAACAAATAAGTTTAAATCCGCCTGCGTCTTAATTACGTTCATGCGGCAATAAATTTAATTTTTTTATGATGCTGTTAAACTCACGTGATTCTTCTGCTTGTTGCTAATTAATTTGACTTCGTTTTAATTAGCCTGTTTTTGTCGTACTAAAATAGAGTTACTAATTATATCCTTTGATTGGCAACTGTTGTTATGAAAACTTATTTATAACAATTTCGAAGTTAGAGCAACGTGTTATAGCAAACTTTGAAATTTTTTGTGTTTTAGTACGACGGGAATTGTTTAAATTAAAAACAAAAAAATTGTAGGTACATTATATACAGGGTCCGGCAACTGGTATCACCTATTTTCCAAGACCTGCCCTAAGGATAAAAAGTAATGGATTGAAACAAATTTGAGATGAATGTCAACTTTATTATGTGCCATTTTAGTTCCTAAAAATTACTTCATTTAAATGCCCTCCCTGAGCCTCGATGCAGTACTGCAATCTTTGTCTAAAGTTTTGCATCACTCTTCTCAACAATTCTGGTCCAATACTCTCTATTTCTTCTGAAATACGCATTTTAAGGTCTTGTATTGTTCGAGGACGCCTCTCGTAGACCTTTTGCTTCAGATATCCCCACAAAAAGAAATCAGGAGCCGTCAAATCTGGGGAATTGGACGGCCATGTTATGTCACCAAACCTCGAAATCAAGTGACCAGGAAACATATTTTGCAACACAATTCGAGTTTGCCGTGCTGTATGTGCGGTGGCACCGTCTTGTTGAAACCATACTTGGTTTTGCCCAAGTCTGCGTAATTCCGGCCTTAAAAATGTTTCCAGCATATGAATGTAACGTTCAGAATTAATGGTAACCGTTTCATCATTTTCTTCGAAAAAATATGGTCCTTCGAAACGGTGACTTTATGATCATGAAGAGGTATTTCATGAAGCTGGTGTGGATTTTCTTCAGCCCAATAGCGGAAGTTTTGCTTGTTAACATATCCACTAAGATGGAAATGAGCTTCATCTGACATCAATAAAAAATTTATTTGATTTTCATCATTTTCCAAAATTTGCAAAAACCGCCTACAGAAAGCCACACGAACTGGTTTATCAGGATCTTTTAGCTTGTGAACGACTTGAATTTTGTATGGGTGGAAGTGCAAATCTGAATGCAAAATTCTTAGTAAGCTTCTTTCGGAAATTTGCAATTGAATGTCTTGCTGCCGATCGCCTCGGACTTCTTCCTACAGCTTGTCTGACGCATTCGATATTTTCGGGTGTTCTTACTGTACGTACGCCTCCAGTAAATTTTGAGCCAACGTTCCCCCTAATTTCAAAGTCTTGCACCCACCTCATTATTGTTTGTCGTGTTGGAAATCGTCCGTGTCTTCCAACATTAAACTCACGACGAAACTGCCTTTGAGTGTTCACAACTGATTGACTTCGTATAAAGCTTTTAACCACGTACACGCGTTGATTAATTGGAAACTTATCCATGATCTACTAAACTGCATAAATTAACGCACACAAATCTGACAATAGAATTGTCAATAACAAAATATTGTTTTAATAACAGCCTAATAAAAATAGGTGATACCAGTCGCCGGACCCTGTATAATAATATAGTCTACACCTAAACGTTTACTACAATACACACTAAATAATTTAAAACTATTTTGGTACTTAATAGGCCATCCTTTGTTGTTTTTAATAACTAATTCACATCTTTTTGGCATAGCATTCACCAGTTTTTGTAATTCTTCCTTCGTGATGCAGCGATACCAGACACCAATTAGGGATTCGATGAATGCCACTTTTTTTGTGTGGTTTTTTCTTGAAATAATATTAGAAATCCGCTGCCATAAGTTTTCTATAGGATTTAAACCCGAGCATTGTGCTGGCCAGTCAATTCTTTTAACTTTATTGGTCGACATCTGAGATTGAACAACCTTTGCTCTGTGGCAAGGAGCATTATCATCTGCAAAGATAAAGGTTTTGTTAGGAAGTAACTCTTTTCCACTAGACAGCATCTTCTCCCGTAGGACATGAATGTATTTTGTTGCATTCATCATGCCAGATACAACATGCAGACTACCAACACCTTCAGCAGACATGCAGCCCCATATTATGACAGAAGTTGGATGTTTAATTGTTGGCAGAACACACTGTCGTGAAAATTTTTCTCCAGGAAATCTTCTAACATGATTGTTATTGTTAAAAGTAGATTCATCACTAAATAATACCTTCTGCCATTGTTGTGGGGCCCAATGGCGATGATACTTTGCCTATATCAAACGGCGGAACCTTTGTTCTTCTGATAGGAGGGGTGTCTTGTGGGCTTCGCAACCGCTAAATCCAGATTTACGAAGTAACAGTAGGAGTGCACACACTTACACCAGTAGCTTCGGATCATATTTTGATCGAATTAAGACTTCTGTTTGCCAGGTTCGTCCTCCGTAGAGTGAATAGAACACTGGTGTTCTTCCAGTGTTTTATTCACTCTGAAGATGCACGCTGCAATATCTTGCGAAACGTTAATTTGTATGGGTTCCCAAATAGCTAATAGGCATAAGCCGATTAAGTATTATTGTCCTGGCAAACCAAACACATTAAGATCAAATCCTTGTCCGCCCCAAGGTTTGATTAATATAAGCACACGGTTTTGTTTAAACAGGCAGGGCCTACGAACAAATATTGCTCAAACTTCTAGAGCAAATGCTTGTAAAGGCAGACAAGCTACAGGTCGGTCCTTACCTGATAATGCTGGGTGTAGTTCCCTAATGAGGACGCGGTCTAAGCCAAAAGTAAACTGTAATACTGACATTTTAATGATTCCATTAGAAAATGCGCGAATAACTGATTATAGATTTTAGGAAACAACTTACCTTAATAGTTTTCTTTGGAATTCCAATTACCTAATTAAGAAATAAGATGTTGACATAGTCATTAAAATCAAATATTTAAAAGTAATTTTTAGAAACTATGCCAAAAATGTAGCTAAACTTCAAGAAATAATTATTTTCTTGGGTGGTGCAGAACCTTTTCATACCACTGTAATTTTCTAGTTAAAATTCGAAAACTATGTTATCGGAACAGAATATTTTATCTCTTCCTGCGAACTAAAAATTATCACAAATGAAAGTTTTCACTCAAAATGTAACGAAGAACGGAACTGTTTCCAATGATACTGAGCAATAGAACCTTAATTGTTGACTTGGCGAAAGACTTATCTCCAGAGGTATTCCTCAGCCAAGTTACTTTAGTTAGTTCAAGTTCCTACTGAAGATGGCAGCATAGTTGCCGAAATACGTATTTAAATGTTCTAAATATCTTGGTGGTAAGGGGTACCACAAAGTGTTAATTAACTCAGTATATGGTAAACGTATGAAATATTTATAATTTTGAATCGGGAAACGTCTGTCCCACAAACATATTTTTATCAAAACATCGTTATATATTTAGGAGGATCCAGGCAACAGTAGGTACGCTCTACTTTTTCGTTAATAGATTTCATTGTTTAGCAAAATCTTCGATTTATTTATTAAATCAGCAGTTTTTCTTGATTTTAAAAGGGCTTTTGAAACAATTGACAGAGACTTACTCCTGGCAAAAATGGAAAAATACGGTATTGAGGGAACGACATTACTATGGTTTAAAGATTACTTATGTGGACGACAGCAAATCACTAGATATGAAGGAGAAGATTCTCAAGCAAAGGAAGTAGGTTTAGGGGTCCCCCAAGGATCACTTTTGGGTCCATTGTTGTTTATTATGTACATTAATGATATAAACTTATCCGTGAAGAACAGCCAGATCAACTTATTTGCCGATGACACCCTGATAACAACAGCTGATAGTGATGTGAATAGTGCCGTAACTAAATTAAATCGTGACCTTCGAAATATTTCTGAGTGGTTAAAACTTAATAAGCTTAAATTAAACACATCCAAAACTAAAGCAATGATAATTAGTAGCGGATGGATATTGCACAATACGGTGACGAATGTTGTGGTTGACGATGTTGAAATAGAGTATGTAACTAAATTTAAATACCTTGGTGTTGTAATAGATAATAGGTTAACTTTTAAGGACTATGTCAATTATGTGGTAGGAAAAGCTGCTAAAAAGATAGGTTTCTTTGGACGAATAAGTTCTAAATTAAACATTTGGTCGAGAATATTAGTGTACAAAACGATTATTGCGCCACATTTTGATTATTGTGCTAGCGTATTATTTCTGGCTAATGAAGGAGACCTGCAGAGACTGCAAAAATTGCAAAATAGAGCAATGCGAATTATTTTATCTTGTAACAAACGTACCCACATTGCCTTAATGTTAGAAACCTTGCAATGGCTTAGCATAAAGCAACGAATATATTTTAATACATTAATTTTGATTTTTAAACTCATTAATAATAAATTACCTAGTTATTTGAATAAGTTTATTGTTATATAATAGGGATGTACATAATTACGAGACAAGATATGTAAACCATTTCAGGTTACCTGCAGCAACAAAAGCCTGCTCTCAGAAAAATTTATATTATAAAGGATTAAAACTGTATAACGAAATGCCTGACGAAGCCAAACAGGCAACCAATTTGTCTCAGTTTAGAAAGTTATGTTCTAACTATGTTAAATCTGTATGTTGAAATGCAATGTGTAAATGTAAACATCTTTTTGATGAATAAACCGAATTACTTACTTACTTACAATCATCCACAAACTTTCATAGAAATCTGCAACGAATGTTTTTGACTGTACTATAATGTAATTCCGCTTTAAAAACTTCAGAAAAAATAATATTAGGCAAGCTTACGGGAAAAAAACTAAGAAAAAAAATAAAAATTGCTTATCAAATACAGTTACATACGGTTTTGAATAAAATCTGTGGAAACGGTAGTCAGTTTACATAGTCTGCCATCATTGACAGCCTTTTTGTTCCACTGTTAGGCATCGGCCTCTTCTTCATCAGCGCTAAGGTAGAAACACGGGGGACCTACAGTGTAACGTCGAATCCGAACGACAGAAATTCCAGACAAGGTTTTAGCATTAAGATCCCACGGTTGCAAGCCGGATTGGGAAATTGTGTATGGTGGATTGCACACAAGATTTTTATAAATCTGCATAAAAATGCTTAGGTGTCGAACCCAAGTCAGAATCGATGTTTTACTCAGAAAGCGAGCGCTCTACCAACTAAACTACCACCACGCTAGTCTGCCATACTCGGTTAAATCAATTAAAAAATTGCTTTGTCTTATTTGAACTAAAACGAGTTATTTTTAAACCAATAAATTAAATTAAACAATTAATGTTGCGGAATGTTTTACAATTATTTGCCAAATAAGGCCAAGTAAGGCGTAGCTTTAACAGGGTTATTCCTTAATTTTCTGTCTAAAAATTAAGTTTAGACTTATCTCCTACCATTCTTACGCAATTTAAATGTGTACTGTTTTAAATGTTTTGCATATTATATAACTTCTTCTTCTTCACACACGGTTTAGGCCTTTTGGCCGTTTCCGGTGTACTCTACATTGATCTGACTACCTTTTCCTCGGTCTGTCTACAGATCTTTTTCTTTCAGCTGTATATTTGTAAGTTTTCAGTGCTATATTATTGTTGGTCGATTCTGATCATATGCTGTGTCCAGTTTTGCCCCAGGTTTTGAATTCTTTCATTCAGAGGTTCTATTGTTAAATTTCCTTTCATATTCTCACTACTCTTCAGATTTCTTGGCGTTACGCTCTCTACTCTTCGTAAAAATTACATTTATGCTGTTTGAATCATATTTTTGTCAGCAAATGTTAATTTAGAAACTGTGAACACCTTTAAATTGTAGTTTTCTTGAGAAGGAAGATATATATTACGGAATTTATATTATCCTGTAGTTTTGTTAGTAAAATATACTGCTTTTAGCTGATTGTTTAGTAAAAGAGTTTCATTTATCTAGGCAAAGTAAAGCAAGTAATAATATTAATTTCTTTCCTTATAAACGCGTTTATGAGGTAGTTTATTTTTCCCTGTTGTGATTAATAAGAATTTGTTTATGCGTACACATACGCAGCATCTGCATTTTCCTTTGTTAAATTGTGTTTGATAGGTTTGTTTTGGTTATCAATAATTTAAAAACACCACATAATGATTATTATTGCTCTTCCAGATGTTACACGTAAGAGAGACAGGGATAGACGAAGAATTTAAATAAATACGTTGACCATTTATAAGATGTTTACATTTCTTATTTATCTGAGCTCTAAAGGAATGCGATGTCTTCAAGCTATTTTTGAAATATTTTACGGGGCTTTTATTAAGAACCATTATTGTTGTATAATTAATCCAACCCATGTACAACTCAACTAATTTTTTAACTTCGAAATAAAACTTTATAGGTACATAGAAATCTTTTTACTTATGACATTGTAGATTTTAGAAGCAATTATTAGATAAACTTATCCAACTTTTTATTTCCAATTGACAGAATCGTTGGTCGTAGTTGATACTTACTAATTCTAGTGATTTAAACAAAAAAATCAATTTAATACTTAGAAATATTTTTTTAGCATGAACACATCATTTTGTGTGCTGTAATGAGTACGGAATAATAAGCGTAACTGTAAAGTTTATATTTATTATTTTCGTGACGGATGTGATTATCTTGGTTTTAGGCCCAGCCAAATTCCATTCGCGCTCGTCAAGCCTGTCCCATATTTACTTAGAGTTAAAGGAATTTCTGTTTGCGCCACAGGGATAATCTCAAATTCGGACAGCAAATAAAAAATAATTGTTTTGGTGCTCAATACAGCAAAACGAGAACCTACAACAAAAATATTTGAAATTAATATCAGATGCGCTGCAATACTAATGTGTTAAATTGGTTGCCTATAATACTCTATGTATGTACATCTACAACTACAATAATATTTTTAATTTTAATTTAAATGTAGTAAATTTTCAAGCAATAGTTTTTTTTATTTTTTACCAGTGTACACTTTTTTAACCAAATATCGTGTAGTGTTTTAATTTATATCAAAAGAATAGTTATCCAGTAGAAAATTTAAAAATTTAGTTGTGCAAATTATTATTATTACAATTTATTGCTTACCAATACAGTTTCTTGGACCTTCGCCAAATGGTAAAAAAGCTGATGGTTTGATATCTGTCTTGTTTTCTTTATTAAACCTTTCAGGGCTGAAGCTATCTGGGTCTGGATAATATTTGGGGTCCCTATGAATAGCATAAATTGGAATCCAACAAACTGTACCAGTTTCAAGTTGCAGTGACACTTCATCGGAGTTTTCTGGCTCAATTACAAATGGTTTGTTAGCTATTCTACTTGCTAAAATTGAAGGTGGCCATTTTCTGAGCGTTTCTGTAAAGATAATTTTCTTGCAACGTGAACCAATAGTTAATTATTGAAGTACACACCTGTAACAACCATATCCATGTAGCTCATCCCTAGAAGGGCGTCATAACCAACTTCTCCATTTTCATTTTTTAAAGTGATATCTATTTCTTGTCTAAGCCTTGCTTGAATGTTAGTGTTGATGGCTAATTCGTAAGCAATGAAACACATTAATGTGGAAGAGGTATCAAACCCACCCAAAAAGAAGATTAAGGCTTGGGCGGTTATGTCTTCGTCTGTTATTTCTACTTTTGGTTTTACTGGATTTGGAGGATAGCTTGACTTTTCCTTAATGTACTCCCCAAACGGTAGACGGCCCGTTTTTGCGTCCATTAGTAATTGCAGCATATCAGGACGAATAATATTTTGTTCTTCGCGTAATTTTAAGTTGTTCATTACATTTTTGTGGAAGAAAAGTTTTACATGTTCTTCGAAAAAAGAGACCTTGAGAAACTGCGGAAAATAATAATAGTAATTTCCTTCGGTAGTTTTTATTTTGTAACACGAAATTAGAATTAAGGGAAGATTACTTACCCTCATAAGGAGTGGGCAGATGGAGTACCCATACAACTTCAGCTTCTTGATTCCACCCCAGTTTGAAGCTTGTTTAACAGTTAAATAAAACTCATTGTCACCATTTTCAATCGAATCGCATGTCACTCCGAAGATGGTATTTGCGGAAACATCGTTGGTAAAACGACTAAACGTATCTTTCATTTCTAGAACTGTAGTGCCACCCTTTCTCAGAAAATGATCAGTGAATTGTTTTGCAGATTGCCGTATGAGAACAAACATTGCTTTCATTTTACTACTGGTGAATGCCGGGCTTAGAATATCTCTCATGGATCGCCATCTTTCCCCTGAATTGTGTACAAACATATCTTAATTTATTATAATATACAAAAACTGTAGCTCATTACTTTCAATAGAAAAATTGAAAACAAATTGGTTTGTTTTTCATATATTTGTTGAGTTTTATCTTGTACGTGTGAAAATATTGTATTGCAATTGATCTGATTAATATTAGAAAAATCTGTTCAACAATAGGACTGATTTGGACCAAAACTTATGTATTAGAATATTGTATATTAGAATTAATCAGTTTAATATTAAAACTGGCTGCGTGGTACATTAACAAACCCAGTTATCTCTACCAGATATTTATTTAATATTTATCTGTTTTCAAAATTAATCATTTTGGTACTGCCGTAGAATATTCGATATGATCCATTTTTCGTCTCAAATAATCTATCTTTAAATGGATCTGTTAATTTGCACAAAATATAGTATTAGTTTATAAATTGAGAATCTGTTTAAAATTTAATTTGATCTCTCAATATGAGAGACTAATATGTTAAATACTGGAATTGATCAATTTAATACTAGCGCTAATTTGTAAAATATAATTTAAATAAACCCATTTGCCTACAAAATATCTCTCTTGTAATTTTAGAATCCATTAGTTCGATTAGTTACATTTGAAAAAAGTTGGTATAATGTTCATACTACGTTTCTTTAAAATTGGATACGACTTATTGTTGTTTGGAAAATTGGAAAATACTGTGGGATTTTATACATTATTCATTGAATTGTAGCACATGTGGTTAATATTACATCAGGTCTATTTAATATCCGTTTATTCATTCGTTAACAGCCTTTTTCGTCCCCTGCTAAGCCCCGAACTCGTCTGTACTACGTGCTTCTCCTCGGCGCTGAGGTAGAAACACGGTTTTACATGTACTATCGGCGCAGATCTGTTTAGTTTTCATTAAACTTTAGTTTAGGCTAAATCAAATTGTTTAATATTAGAGTTGGCGTGGGGTTAGTAGAAGAATCTGCCTATTTAATAAAATAATTGATTGATTCATTTTATGCTGATAATAATCATTTTTTTACTCATTTGTTTGTTTTGGGTATTAAGCTACAATCGATCCTCTTATTGTTGGACAGATCTGTTTCATAACGTAACCACTCTGTTAAATGATAGAACTGATTAATTTAATGTTAGATCTAGATTTTATGACATTAAATAGACAAACCTATTTTTGTGTAGATACGTGTGCAGAAGTGTGAAGAAAATAAGAAAGCACATAAGATTAATCACTTACACTGGACTACGCACAAAAAACTAGTTAAAAAAAAGAACATGAATGCCAATAAACTAGACGCCTACTGCAAAAATTAAAAGATTAAGAAAAATAAATCATTGGATGCGCTTAAAACTGAAGGGGAACGAAAAATACAAAATGAAGAGAAAACACAATGTCGAAAAAAAAACTATAGAAGTAAGAAAGCCAAAAGAATTAGACATGTATTAAAATTAGGAACATGGAACATAATGACCATGCTAAAACCAAGAAAAATGAAAGAAATCTCAAACGAAATAACTAGATATAACATAGATATAGCAGCACTGCAAGAAATACGATGGGATGGACAAGGTGAAATAAGCTCAGGAAACTATACAATGTTTTACAGTGGAGATGAAAAGAAAGGAAGAAATGGTACCGAATTTAAACTTAAATTCAATGCAATACGTGGAAGACTTTCGATGATCAGGATGAAATCAAAATTAGCTAATATAACTATCATTAATGCATATGCACCGACAGAAGATGCAGAAGAAAATGTAAAAGACCAATTTTATGAAAAACTGCTAAAAATAAGCGAAGAAGTGCAACCACATGACACGGTAATAACATGAGGTGATTTCAATGCACAAATAGGCCAGGAAGAATACATAGATGGAGTAAACAAAAACGGACATAGACTATGTAACTATGCTGAAGCAATGGACATGATCATTAGTAGTACAAAATTTAAACACAGAAGAGAGCATAAAGTAACCTGGAAACACTCAGGAGGAGAACATGAAAGCCAAATAGATCATGTGCTGAAACGGAAACAAAAAAACGGAAAAAAGACATTCAGGACGTGAGATCCTACAGAGGAGCGAATGCAGACTCGGACCACTACCTGGTAATTGTGAAAATGAAACAGAAAATACCAATAGAAAAAAATGAAAAAATAACGAATAAGTGGAATATAAACAAATTTCAATCCGGAAAGGAAATCCAAGGATTACAGAAACAATTAAGCAAAAAAAACATTAGATACTACAGCCTCAACAGATCTAAATCAAGAATGGGTAAACATAAGAATACAATTCTTCTATCATTGGAAATACGGCTGGCAGTTTATAATTATTTATTGAATAGGGAATATTATGCAGCCAAAAACATCAAAATTTTGGTTTAAAAAATGAAAATG